>CAEGAE010060078.1:0-27115 GCA_903067095.1 Girardinus metallicus
TTTCAGATTCTTGTATAACTTTTCTTCAAGTTAACAAAGTGAGCTGTTATTGTTACAGGTTCATTTTATAAACTACAGAAAAGTAACTTAGAGAAGCTCAATGTGAAAAACTGGACTGATGTTGATATGTGATAGTAAAACTGTTGTTATGTTAGATTTACCAATGTTTGATTTTAGCTTTTTTTATCCGATTAATCGTAAGAATAATCGATAGATTACTCATTTATTAAAATATTCGTTTACAACAGCCCTAATTCAGACTTTAACTGACCTGCTGCTACATTAAGGCCTCATTAAGCAGCTTTTAGCCTCTCTGATCAACCGGGTCTAGGATTTTCCTCTGACACCTTCTGAGGTTCTTCAAGCTAACTGTGGAAGAAAATGAAATAATCTTAATTTACTCCAGATTCTAGGTGTCTGCTCTGGAACCTTCTGCTGTTCAGAGTAGAAAAACTACAAAATAAAATAAATAAGATCAGAGTTTTGTAACTCAGATAATCGTTTTATTATACTCCCTTTACTGCTCTGCAAACAACTGAATGATATTTTATTATGTAATAAGTGGATAATTTCTTGTAGGCCTGCATAAAAGTAAAGATTTGGTACTTGTTCTAGGTAGATTAGTAATACATTAAGTGAAATTATATTCATAATGTAAAAATTTTTTTATATAAACGATTCTATAAAGCTACAGAGCAATTAGCACTTTCACATGTTGCCATAAAAGTCTACAATAAAACAGAAAAAAGTTGATGAGGGTCTGAAAAGTTGCTCAGGTGGAAGCAGTGAACTCTGCACTTTTGGCCACGCCCCTCGTCTCTGGCTCCGCCCACTTCGGTGGAATTCAATCTAAGTAAATTAGCTTTCATATTGAAACTTTAGCTCAAATTAGCTCATCCTAGCTAGCTGTTAACGTTAGCATGTCGGCTATCACCAGCATGTTGTCCTATACTAACACACTCCACTCAGAATAGAAAAGGTTAAATTAGCTAAGATGCTAATATTAACATTCCAGGTTAAATAAAACTCAATTGGAGCTACAGATATTACATGACTTTTTAAAAATAAAGACAATTTGAAAGCAAATTTTCCTATTACAGATGCAAATATCTAAAAGTTTCTTTATGTTTTTAGGTTTTAAAACAAAACCCAAACATCTTCTGTTGATATTTGTGGAACATGCAGTAAAGCACAAAGTTCCCAAATTAATGATAATAAAATGGATTTCAGCAAACTTTACTGGTGCTTTTAGTAAAGCACCAGTAAAGGGAAAAAAAGCAGCAGATCTCTGCAACATGAGGGACAAACTCAACACTTTTTGGTCAAACACACAACCAGATTAAATCTGTTTGTCTGCTGTTGACCTCTGACTGTGATGAGCCAAGAGTCTGGATTAAGATGGCTGAAGTAGATCCCCCCCCCCCCCACCCCCCAACACACACATACACTTCTCCTGATTAATTTACATTGAGTCGCCCGTTTTCCCTGAAGTGAACACAATGACTCCGTCCACAATGGTTAATGTCTACCTTAGAGATTAACAGCATAAACAAACACTTGAGTCACCTGAGAGGAGCGCTTTCTCTCTCCGTCACACACAAACGCCGCGGCCTCCTGCAGCCGGCGCCCGTTAATAAATTATATCTGGCTCTAAAGGAATGATCCACATTGTCGGCTGGTGGAAGCTAGTATGACTGTGTTGTGTTACCCTGATGCTTGATTCTGTAGGCCAGGTATTGTTTATGGAAGGCGACACCGCCGGCCACTCGGAGCGAACAGAGTGGACCGATGAGGATTCATTCATCTCTCCAGCAGGAAGCAGAAAAGCCAAAAAGCACAAGAGCTACCGGTCACTAGATCACTCTGAATCTGGAGCAGCGTTTTTATTTTCAGAATGGAAGAAAAGGAAGCAAATATAATTAATTTAAGCCATCATGCTTCATTTAACAGGTTAGGATAAACCTACGGCCTACACAAAACATGTCTGTGACACTTAGAACTTTGATAATATTTCAGCCAACGTTTACACTCGCACATGGAAATGACTGCAAACAGATGTGCTTCTATACAACCATACATCTTAGAAAAGCAGAAGTGGAGCCTCCTGCACAGCCAACAAGAATGCAGCAACTGGCTTCTGGATGTTGAGTCAGCAACTAAACACTTGTTTTTTCCAGCAGCCATTGTACGGTGCACACAGCGACAAAACCAGCTGACCAAACATGCTGAAGTTTAGCTTGGGTTGCTAGGTGATGGTTTTTGAAACGGCTCGTTTTCCAGACACCAAAAAACCATTAAATTGCTGCCAAAAAATGTCTGGGTGTTTTTTTAATCACTGACTGTTTTTAGAAGCAATAGAAACCCAAATGGATGCACAAAAACATACAGCATGTGAATTTTGCATCATAGTTCCTCTTTAAATAGAAAAGCCCAGGAGCCTCATTGTTTGCATAGCTAACAGCAGGAATGCCTGAGGTGCATTTAGCTGGAACCGAGCTTCAGCGCCAGGCATTAGGATACTGCAGGATCCTCAAAGAGCATGGGTGAAAGGCAACAAGAGCACTTAAGTGTCAGGCTGATCTCTCACTTACCAGCACTCAGGAAGAAACGCACACCAATCACTTAAACATCCACACCTGTAATTAACCGTCCTGGCATCAGGCCGGAACGCCGGGATCTGTGAATATGCGCCATGTCTATATGTCTATGTCTAAAACATAGACATGCTTTAATTTGATCACTTGGAAAACTCTTTATTCAGAAAAGCTTAAAGGAAATCAGAACTTTGGTTCAAAGACACGTTTAGTTTAGTGCCAACACTGAATTGATCTGAAAAATGACTAATAAATAAAAGATTTAATTATCTCCAAACAGATTTAACATCATTTAGCTGAGAAGAAGTGAGGATAACTTCTAAATGACTCTTGTCCTGCAGCAGAAAACCAAGATGAGTTTTCATTGCTTTCATCAAATGTCAGTAACGACAAAGAATGGACCTTGTTTTCATAAGAAAATCATTTCATTTAGGTTGTTTCCTGGTAGTCAGGGAGACTCTGTTCCATTTGGCACCAAAATCACAATATTTGGGAAAATGAAACTAAAATGGAGGTGTCAGATTTTAGGGGTTGGTGGATTTCTCTTTAGTCTTTGGCTAAAGGCTAACGCTAGTAGGCTAACACCAGACTAACGCTACAGCGCAGGGCTAGCGCTAGCGTTGTAGTCCACTTCCTGCTTTAGGAGCGGTCTCCGGTCCGCTTGGCGTTCACATTCAAACCAACCAGAGTTCACTTCAAGCGAACCCAGACTGAGGTTTGGAGGACCAGAGTTTGATTTTTCAGTTTGGTTAATCATCTAGACTGAATCGGACTTTCAAGGCAAACCAATTGGAGATGCATTAAAGTGAACCAATCATGTTTTGGCTCTTTAGTTTCACTTCTAGACTTGGTGACCCACAGTAATCATTCGCTCCATCTGAAGATACTGAAATAAATGCAACATACTTCAACTGTTTCCCTGTATCATGGCATTTTTATCTTAAGGACATTTTATTGTAGATGTAAGAATGTTTCAGTATTTACTGCTAGGCTTTAATGACAGACTGGAAACGCTACAACTATGCAGAGAAAGTCATGCAAGCATAAATTAAAAGTATCAGTTCCAGGGTGCTGCAGAAGTTGCAAACCCTTCCAGCGCTTGTCGTTTGCAGGAAGGTTGTTTCCTGTCTGAGTTCATCTATCAGCTCATTCTGCTTGGAGAGGCAGACGGAGGAAGAAGTGGGAAAGATGAGACAGAAGAAGAGTCTGCCAAGCTCCTTGCACCTCCTCATTGCCCCCAAGCAAAGATTTAGACGTTCCTCATTGTGAAAGCATTTCACATGTTTATTGTCCCGCTCAGAAACCATTCACTCGCTTTTCAGGCATTAGTCAGTGGATTTCTTCATTACCACTGCAGTTTACCACCAAAGGAGAGGAGCACAGCATCAGGACAATAAAAACCGCTGTCAGTTTCCAACTTATTACAGTCAACATGTTACAGCTGATTATGAAAGCGTCAGCGTATCAACTGTGGATTCCAGGTGTAGCGCCGGCTCAGCCCTGAAGGTAGAGGCATGTTCTCACCGTTTGCTCCTTGTGTAAGATAAATCACAACAATTCAATGAGTTAATCATCAGAAAACCAAATGAACTGTGCAGAGCAGCAGATCAGAACACCACATGGCATCAATGGTGCTTTTATTCCTTTCAATGATTCAAACTTGGATTTAAAGTTTTCCAGTCACCAGCTGGACGGTTTTCCAGTTTCACTCATATTCAGAGTAAAAATGTCCAGAAAGGTTCAGGAAATCCCTCAGAGAAACCGACACACAAACCGATGACAGATTTTACACAAATACACGAGATTGTTCCAGAATTACTCACACAGTCAGACATTCAGAGGTTTACGATTCCTGCTCCTTTTTAACTTTGGTTGTTTTGAATAAGAAATGAACAAAAAGCTGGAAGGAAAACTTCCAGCTTTGTCCCTCAGATATTCACAGAAATTAAAATTTAATTCATATTTCACCATGAAGCAGGAAACCAAACCAAAATCATTTTGAGTGTGATGATGTACGAGGTTCTCCGTTAGTAAACGGCTGAGCTGACGATAAAGCAGCGTCGCTCCGACATATTTAAGATTCTCCAGCTCCGTTTTTAAAAAACATTTTAGACATGCTCGATGAAAAAACATCATCTGCAAGTTGACAAATTTTACAAGAATTAAGAATCATGTTCCACAGAAAAGTCTGAACACTGAAGTGCAAACAGGTGAAAAATGATTTAATATGGAAGAAGAAACATCATGGCAACTTGAGGTGGAAGGAAAAGCAAAGAGACGGTTCAACCAAGAGCTGCTTGAGAGATCGATAAAACCAAACGTCCTGAAAAAACATTGAGTGTCGTGACAAATAGTTTCTCTGTAACTTTCCTAAACTTTAGTCCTGAAACGTCTCAGCGTAAAATCTTTAACAGCAAATACAACAGTTAGACAAAAAGTCCTTTGCAATCACACCAATCCACTTATCTGTTGCTTGTGAAACTTTGTTGCCACATGTTTTCCTACCACTCAACTTTCCAGATTCAGCCAGATTCTTCTCTCCTTGTTGAGGCTTCAGTTTCCTGGTCTGAGTTTTGGGTTTTTTATTTGCTGTAAACTACAGCCACCAAACCAACAGAATCTCTGCAGAACATTTCTAAACCTGAGCTGATTTCACTTCCATTATAAGTGGAATAATGTGAATAAAGCGCTGCTCTAAGCAGCTGTTGGCTTGGTGCTGCAGATGTTTATCAATGTTTCGCTCTGAAACATTAAACTGGTCCGTTTAGTTTGCCGTTTACAACCAGACTTTGTGTTTCGACCAATTTGGCAACAACTGTGTCAAAGGAGCTTCCGCAACATTGGCCATGAAGCGAGACTATTTTAAATATGTGAACTTTTAAGCATGAATTCACACCTGCGGTTCCACTTCTCCACCGGTATTTTCTTTTTCTTGCAGGTGGCAACATTTCAACATGGCCCGTCTGTTGAGTGGGAGCAGATCCTCACCAGCCTGAGCTTGTTTCTCCTGTCACTTCTCATCCATTCGTCTGCATTTCTGTTCAAGCACATCTCACCCAACAGCATGTGAAACAAACACTATCGTAGCTGCAGTCCTTCACTCTCACAGAGCTAAAAGGAGCCTGCAGAATGAAAAAGCTTCGAGGTTCGAGGCGCAGAGCAGGGAGAGAGTGCTAAAAAAAGAAACTCATTTTAGGTATGGCATTATTATTTCTTTGTAGTATCTAATCTCCATCCAGTTTGGTGAAGAATATGCCGTCATCAGCAGACAGTAATCTTAAGAGACAGAATGACAGCCAGATCAAAGTCATTTCATGAGGAGTCTGCAGAAAACGAAGGGCGACAGACAGATCACTGCTTGTAACTCAACAATCATTTGTCAGTTTTCACTGTTCGCTCTGGAGCGCTGCCCAGTCACACCAACAGCAGAGCTATCACTACATCTGTATTAATCCCAATAAAACCACTGCCTCAGAAGATCAGACGAGTCACACACACAACTCGATAATAATGAAATTACAAACAACTGCTTAGAACGGTGAGAGATTTCTATCAGATATTATGGGACACAAATTAACGATTTAAAAACTGTTTTATCTTGTGACCTTTCAAATTGGCCTCCTTCACGTCTTTCAATATCAATAAAAGATCTTCAAAATTATTCTTTACGTCCGTTTGAATATTTTCCAAGGTTTTAAGAAAGACCAAGACATTTAGTTTCCATATGTTGGTAAAAACCTACCGACTTCCTTTGGCAGATCTCAGTAAACATCACGCTACACCCAGTGAAAGGTGTAATTTGGAAAGCTACGTTTGCTAACCACAAGCTAAAAATAACCATCAGCAACTGCAGGTTTCTAAAGATTTTTGCAGCGTGAATGAAGCAATAGTTTCCTTACTATCAATAAGACTCGCTCACCAAGCTGGAGGTCGTCACTAACAGAAATATTGAAAATAAGCTCATCTGAAAAAAAACAACATGAAACTTTCATGTTTCAATAATTGAGTAATCATGACAGAACGCTAAAATTAATCATGTATAATAATAATAGCACAGTTGGGCAAAGTTTTGTGTCATTTTCTGAACTTAAATTTGTTTAAAAATTAAAGAAAAGAAAAATACAAGATGTGTGAAGCATTTTACTGATGCTGCTGTGAAGGATTGCTTGTTCCTACAGTCATAAAGAAAGTGAATAAACCAAAACTATTTTGCATAGAAACTTTTTGCTGCAACGGAGAAGGAAGACATTTTAAAGCTCAGATTATCTCAACTTGGTTCAAAGAGAAAATGCGTGTACCTAATAAACTGGCCATGGTGTGGTTAGGTATTTTTTCTACTTCAGACTACTGCTGGAGTCAATTTATTAATGTATAAATCAGATTAAGCCTGATATGGAGCTAGTTTATCAGAGATTAAACACATTGTAATCTTACGTTAATCTGAGACACAAACTTCAGATTAACAGATTAATTATTGGACAAATATAACTGAATTTACACCACTCTGAAATATGTTTGCCAGTGACCACACAAACAACCGGGATATTTTTGTACTAAAACCAAGGAGTTTTAGATTTAGCTTTGCTTAACTTTCATGTTTTAATCTGGATTAGTTTTGCCACTTAGATTGTTAGGAGCTGGTTGAATGTTTATCTTAGCTATTGCTAGCTCATCATCATTTAGCTGTGCTTAGTTCGCCTTTAACTTTTTTGGCTAACTGTTAGCTAACGTTAGCTTAACTGAGCTAACCGGCTCAGTCTTAGATTAGCTTCACTTAACTTTAAGTTATTTTATCTCATCTCAACTTTAAAATGATTTATTGAATATTTAGTTTAATACTTATAGCTTTTACCATTTTCCCAACAATGGGGATTAGAAATAAAATATTTGCCTCTTGGATTGTTTGGATGTCTGGAGGTTCATAACTGTTAAAAATGGTTTTTCCTCTCCTCTGTCGCATCATGCTTCCTAAAAACGGTGGATTGTAGCAGACTCGGCGCCACCTGCTGGTTTCCAGAGGAAATGTTTAACTGATCTGACCTGAATCCGATTATAACGTTGAAACAAAAATAATATTTGTTATGGGCTGCCATGTGAATAAACTGAAAGTGTTAAAAGCATAAATCGATACTGCAGATACAAATATATATAATCTATAAGTGTATAAAATTATGAATATGTATAATTTATGAATAAAAAAAGCAGCAAAAACCTTTTACTGAGAAGTTCTGGGGCCAAATGTGTGTTTTGGTTGTAAAGTTTAAAGCCCCTAGTGGGGGTGTGTGTGTGTGTGTGTGTAACAGAACCAGACTGGGCCTTTCTGGTTCTGATCCCTGCATGGCCCACATTCTTATCCAGAGTTTCTCAGCTCCGCTCAGTGTGTGTGTGTGTGTGCGTGTGTGTGTGTGATGGTAAGAGGCTGGCAGCTGGTATCCTGGCACCAGGCCACCTCCCCTCCCTCTCTCTCCTGTCAGAGCACAATGGGCGATCGGGTAAAACAACTCAGGATCTCTGAAACAGAAACACTCCAGGACGTCTCGTCCGTCCACCTCACTCTGCCGCGGGCCGCCATGTTGCCATGTTGCCTGGAGCACAACCCAGCTTTTTAACCTGGCAACCGACCTGGCAACCAACGCTCAAGATGAGACGTCCGAGTTTTGTTTTTCTCTCAGTTTATCGCCAGTGTAGGTCCACTCTGCCTCCGGTCAGGCTGCTGTGCGACACCCACTTCCATCCAAATCTGCACTGAGACGCAAAACATTTTCTGAAGTCAGAGGCTGAACTTAAACTCAGGAAACTAGACCTATTCAGGCTGAATCCTCTGTGAGTTTAGGGATTTATTAAACTCATCCAAACACCTGACCACCTCGTTTATCACTTCTAACCTTTACAAACTTTAATTTTTGCTCAGACTGTTGACATGCAGCTTTCAGGCCCTTAAGAAGCTGCAATCACAACCAAATGCAAATTCACTCACCACTTCTCAACTTTTCCACAAATCTGAGTCGTCGTCGGTTTCTGACCCTGAACCTCATTCCAATTTAACTTCCTGTTTCATGACCAACCTGCAAGATGAAGGCGTGTGATGCTAAACAGTCATCAAAAAGAAACATTTTGAAACTGTCTGTGGGACTTTCTTAAAATGAACAAACAGTTAAATGTTAATTTGAAGGAATAAAGAATTATTGTTTTTCACTTTGACAGCTCCTGAGGACATGATTTTATTTATTAAAGAGTTATATTTCAAGACGTTACTGGAAAATGTTATTTTTAAATATTAACCATGTTAAAATCCTGTTTTTTGGGTTTTCCATGTTAAGACAAAAAAGAAGGAAAAATGTTACGACTTTGCCAAAATCAGATAAAACAGCCTGGAGGGACAAGATGATCAATCGAGTTCATTTCAGCAAAAGGCTTTTCAAACCGCTTCACATCAAGTCACCGTAAAACACCGACTATGAAACCAGTAACAGAAATCACAGGAAACCCAAAGTTATGAACCGTTGATGAAAAGCATCTTTTGGATTTGGTGAGTTTGTTGAACTTTTTCCACACAGAAACAAAGTAATTAAATGAAAACACGTCGGTGACGTCGTGCTGCTGCTGCAATAAGACATTTATTGGAATAACTTCTCCACGTCGCTGCAGAACCCAGTGAAGCTGTGAATTATGAAGGAAATATTTCTATTAAGTTTCCACATCAAGTGAGGACGGAGCAACGTGTGACATTCAAAGCGCAGAGAGACGCTGGTCAGCGTGGAACCAGGTGTGGATCGCTGAGCGGCTAGCCGCGGCGTTGCTGCTGATGCAAGGCTGAATAAACATCAGCAGCCATGTTTCTGTGTTTGGTGTTGCTCAACAGCAGCTGGTGAAAACACAAACGGTTCCACAGTCTGGACCGAACTCCAGAAGCCCCTCACACAGCCGGCCCGGTTCTGGCTCTGACCCGGCCCGGCGGGTCTGACGGGTAAACAGAGGAGCTGCACAACCTGTCCATGCAGGTAGAGAAGCATTCCAGGCGCTCCCACACACAGCGAGCAGCGCCTGTGTGAATCCTGGGTTTATCAGAAGCAGCAGATCTTCCTCTCACTAATACCAGTTAGAAAGCGGCGCAGCGCCCCGTTCTCAGCGCTATCTCTGCTTCTCTTCAGAGAAATCACCAATCTCAGTCCTCCAAAGCCAGAGCCGCCGCCACACAATCACTAATCTAACGCCGGCCTTGTTTGCAGATGGAATCGCTCATATTTATCAAACATGGACTCTCCTGTTGGCCCCCTCCCAACCCACAGGCTGCAGGCGCATCGGGAAGTGATTGGCACATCGGCACGTTTATCACACCCATCAGCATCACCGGGCCCCACACACACACACACCCACTGCTGTTACATTACTACTCATTACACATTACAAGCTGATAAGATCCCGGCTGCTGATAGTGTCACCTTGCCCCAGAAAAAGGTCCAGAAAACCTGTGGGTGGAAACTATGAGAGGAAAGAGGCGTTGGGAGTTTTTCAGACGTTCAACATGTGAAGGCGACTGTGGGGGCGGGGGGGGGGGGCAGTAATGTTTCACCTTCACCTGGAAGAGCCAGGTCAAAGAGACGATGGAGACGCAGTGGATCAGCGTTCGATTCTCATAGAGCTAAAATATTCAGAAGAAAGCAGCTTTAAAAGCTCAAACAGCTGAACTCAACACTATTGGCTACTGGAGGCAAAGCAGCCAATCCAGGAGCACCATCAGTTCTCCTTGGCACCGATTGGCTGAACCAACAAGAGCAGAAATAAGGAAGTACATTTTTGCATGTTAATGGATATTAAGGTATTTTTGGAACTTTTGAAACAGGAAGTTTTAGGGATGATTCCCTCCTGGTGGTCCGATTGATTCGGTTCGGTTGGACCCAAATAGTCCTGTGGCCAGGACTGTTGCTCAACAGCAGCTGATGAGCAACAGTCCTTCCTGATAGCATAGCATTAACCAGCTAGCCAATCGGAACCAGCATTAACCAGCTGGCCAATCGGAACCAGCATTAACCAGCTAGCCAATCAGAACCAGCATTAACCAGCCGGCCAATCGGAACCAGCATTAACCAGCTCCAGCTGGCCAATCGGAACCAGCATTAACCAGCTCCAGCTGGCCAATCGGAACCAGCATTAACCAGCTGGCCAATCGGAACCAGCATTAACCAGCTGGCCAATCGGAACCAGCATTAACCAGCCGGCCAATCGGAACCAGCATTAACCAGCTGGCCAATCAGAACCAGCATTAAGCAGCCGGCCAATCAGAACCAGCGTTAACCAGCCGGCCAATCGTAACCAGCATTAACCAGCCGGCCAATCGGAACCAGCATTAACCAGCTGGCCAATCAGAACCAGCGTTAACCAGCTGGCCAATCGGAACCAGCATTAACCAGCTGGCCAATCGGAACCAGCATTAACCAGCCGGCCAATCGGAACCAGCATTAACCAGCTAGCCAATCAGAGCCAGCATTAACCAGCTAGCTATGCTAACAGGAAGGATTGTTTTTTTGATGCAGCCTGCGTTTGACTTTGAATGAATGTTTCCTTTTTTACTTGACATTATTTGATAAAGGCAGGTTTATTTGGCTCCTGTATAATTTATGGTTCTAATAGCCTCACTGTTAAATATGATTTTACTGATTGCAGGTTTTTTACTTGTCCTTTTGACTGAATAGCTGCTGTATTGTGCCTGCAGGTATTTTGCATGTTTTATGCCTAAATTAGGTGAATTTATTGCCAGATCATTTTTTAAATTTTGTCAGATCACATAGTAGCATTTATACCTAAAGAAACAGATTAACAGTCAAACCAGGTGATCAGCAGAGATCGGCCTCATTGGTGATCGGAATCAGCAGCAAAAAACCTGATCATTACTGTAAAAAGTGTACAAGAAGTTTTGAACTTACCAGTTTTTTCTGGCTCAGGAACGTCAGACTGGAAGATTCAGTCAGACTTTCCTTCAGCTTCTGGGAAAACAAAAATAAGACAGAAAACAAGTATTTATTCACTGAAAAGGCTGATGTGTTTTGGCAAATGAAGGGACGTCGCCTGTGCTGTGCGCATGGTGGAGGAGGCTCCGTGGTTAGAGTCTGCCATGGATCTCAACGCTCTGCAGACTTTTCAGGACGATTCAGAGATCCAGTTAAAAACACAGAGTATAACCAATCAGAAACAGCCTGATCAATGGAAATCAAATCAATAGATTTCCGGCTCTGTTCCTGTTGCAGGACGGGCCTCGCCCCGCCGGCTTTCATGTTAAATCTTGTCTGTTTCTCCACCTGAGGAATGCAGAGCGAGCGCGTCTCATTTAAACATCCCAAAGCCAAACTGGAGCTTAAAAACTGAGAAAATACGTTAAAATGTACCGTTTTCACCTCAGAACATAAACATGTGAAACGGCTGCAGAGCAGACGTTAATTCAGAGCCCATAAATCTCCTACATGCACTTCGTTTCACCTCTGAGTGGAACCTGAGCGGCTCGACTTCCAGGTAGGCTGAACTCGCTCAGAGCCGTTTCTGTGACAAGTTTACACAGAACATCCTGGTCACGTCGGCCTTCATCCTGAACCTCATCGGGGGAAGATTATATAACAATCAGCTGCAAACACTCAACAACAACTGGCTGCACAGCCTTCAATTCATTAGATTTTATCCAAACTGTCCTGATGCTGAGAGGAAGAGAGAAAACCTCAGGAAACATGGCGACCAGCACAGAAACAAGAAAGAAATGACAAAATGCAATGATGTGGTAGTAAGGAGGAGGATTACTGGGAGTACTGGGATCACTGGGATGCTGCACAGCTGAGTTAATTACCAGGATGAACATCAGCTGTGGGGACAGAAAGAGACGATTAAAGAGCCTCTGTTAGCTTCATATTAGAACGAGTTGATTCACTAAACATCCATTAAATGTGGATTTAAATGTGAAAAAAGATCAAAATGACGTTAAGAGTCCATCTTTGCATGTGCAATTTAGAATAATTTACATGAAAATTCATAATAGTTTTTGTTTAAAATGCATTAAATTAGTTTAAATAACCAATAACATTTATTTGATCATTTCAGTGAGGCATCCAGCTCATAAAGCCTTCATGGTTTAAAGTCTGACTTGCAGTCAGACACACCTGAGCTGAGGATCCCCAGGTGGTCCTACAATAGAATTCACTTCCTGCTTCCTGTCGCTCTGAGATTTAATAACATTCGCTCCGGGTCCGACGGAGCGGCGGTGCAGGTAACCTGAATCACACTCACACCTGCGGCACCAGCCCCGGCTCTCGCCACCTGTCGCCATGGCAGCAGGAGGCAGGTAGAGGGTCGGGGGTCGTGGATCTCCCTGTGACCCCCGCTGACCCCCGACCGCGGCTCACAGCTCCTCCGGTCCGACTCCGTTCTGCCCATGAATGGCCTTTAAAATAAAACCCATCAGATCCCAAAGCGAACCCCTGAGGGGCCCCTGGGGGCCGGAGGGGCGTCCATTACGGCTCTGGGGCGTCCAGGTGGCCAGGTGCTGCGCAGGACCTGCAACAATCCCAGCTTTCATCAGGCCTACTGGTCACACTGGGCCGGTCAAGCAGAGGAGGAGCAGCACAAGATGGTGGAAAACGTTTCTGCAGATTTTAACAACAAAGGAGCTCAGGACCAATGAGAAGACAGCGCTTTGAAATGGCTGGATGAGGTCAGACACTGCTGTGGGCACCTCCTTTAGGTGTGGGCAGTGGGCGGGGTTTTGGCGGACAGCTGTGACCTGCCCTCGGATTGGCTGGATAAATTAACCACTTCATTTTCATGTTAGTACATAGATTAGATTTTACTGTATTTTTTCCAACTGGAACCTTTGTAACCACGCATTTCTGGTACGCCAGTAAATCTGACACACAAGCTACATCTGCTAACCCTGAAGGACTAAAAGCTGCTTCTCTCGGCCCAATGGGGGCAAATTTCTGCTTCAAAAACAATCTGATAGGAAGCTGGAAACTCCTGCTGTGCTAACAGGAGTTAGCCTATAAGCGATGCTACTCAAGCCTAAACTAGCATCTTAATGCTAAACATGTTGCTAACGCTAACATCAGCATCAACATTTCTAGAGAAGCTCTATGAAACACTTTGCTTCAACCTGACGGATTAAAAACTAAAAAAATTTTTTTTTATTGAGCTCATATGTCTGTTTGTTTATCAGCACAAAGGAATTTTGAATTAAATGTTTTGAACATTTTTAGATAGTTTCTGATTAAAATGCGAATAATTAATCAGACTTTTTTTTTTAAATCAATAAATAACATGAAATAAAAAAATGTTTCGGGTTCAATTCCCGTTTGAGTCCTGATGCCTGGCCTTAGAGCTTCATTTATTTGGATAAAAAATGAAGTAAATCCTGAATTGGAAACGAACTTTGACCTTTTCCGTCTCCCTGAACATCCTTTCTGCTTCTGAGCCTAAAGACTGGAATCACCCGAAGCAAACGTTTTTTTGTTCCAGATTATTGTTGCTTAAGACCTTGGCAACTCTAGAATACGACGCATTCTCCTTCCACCCCTTCACTGTTCACGCAAACACATGCATGCATTCTTAGCCTCGCACTCCTCCCACACACACACACACATCCAAATCCCACCCCAGCACACACAGGCCCATTGTGGAGCCACAAAACAGAAACAAGGCGCTCAAAAAACACCCAGGGGACCGGCAATTCAGCGCTCAATCAATCCAAAGCCCTGTGCGAGCAGACGCACGCTCTCAGTCTCACACACACTTAAGGCACATTTAAATGCAACAAATATGTCTTATGACAAATGAATGAAAAACACGGAGCGCTGCAGTGCCCTCCGGGGACAGGCCACCAAGTGCAGATATAGGATTACCAGAATTGACGCTTTAGTCTTTCCATTGTGGAGGTGAAAATCCAATGAGGGCCTTTAAGTGGATGCACTCGCACACAGAGACCTGTTCTCTGGCCACTAATTAAATCTAAACATGCGCCGCCACTGATCTGAGAGGCCATTACCGGCCGCTTATGGACCCGGAGCGCACAGCCTTCTCAAGCGGCGGCGCAACGTGGCTGCCGGGTGAATCCGCTCAGATAAAATGATTCTAGTCATGATTCAGACTAACGGTGACGTTTACAGGAGCGTCCTCCACCTGTCCAGGTCACCGTCTGTTAGCAGAGGCCCGGATTGAGCAAGGTTCCACTGAAAGGTTTCGGGACCCGTCACTCACCCGAGAGGAGTGACAGCTGAACGCAACGCTGCAACCTTCAGTTTCGCACTGACGGCAAAACAAACGGCTCAGGAAGAACCTGCCTGAACTCCTGGAGGAAACCTCAGCAGGGACGACGAGCCACGCTAAAGATCTGAAATTCATTCCCACTCTCAGTGGAAGCAGGACGACTTCTCTGGCGGCCTCTCTGCTAGTGGCGGAGAGGCCGCCGCCATGCTAGCGGCGGAGAGGCCGCCGCCATGCTAGCGGCGGAGAGGCCGCCGCCATGCTAGCGGCGGAGAGGCCGCCGCCATGCTAGCGGCGGAGAGGCCGCCGCCATGCTAGCATCAGCGGTGAAACAAAGTTCAATCTGTTCGACTCAAACACTTTTATTAGAAAACTTCACACTGTAAAAAAACTCAGATGATTACCTCCCACTGCGTCTTAAGACAAGTTTAACTCTTAATTACAGCTAAATTAGAGCTTGCTTAGAAGCTCTATAACAATCAGCTTTTGTTTTCATAAATATGTTGTATTGGAGTCAACT
This sequence comes from Girardinus metallicus, assembly GCA_903067095.1. Classification (NCBI taxonomy): domain Eukaryota; kingdom Metazoa; phylum Chordata; class Actinopteri; order Cyprinodontiformes; family Poeciliidae; genus Girardinus; species Girardinus metallicus. Next base: position 15,352 of record CAEGAE010060078.1, read on the forward strand.
GAAGCACACAAACACAAAAGGTTCTAGCACAAACACGCTCAGATTACTAGGCTAGTTTATTTCTCACTGGTGAACCATGAATAAAGAGATAAATTCAAAGAGAAGGACTGAAATGAAATTTTAATATAAATTACAAACTAACCGCGGCCTGTTTCATACGCCATCCCTTGTTTTCTCTCTGGTTGCTGCAGCAGCTCAGAGAAGCTGTGGAACATTTTTAACCAGAAGTGATAAAAGGACAAAGGTGATGAGGCGGATTCCCTCGAGCGTTTCTCTCTGCAGGGGCTTCATACAGTTTTGGTTTCAGAAATGGTTTCCACTGAGTGATATCGTCAAACCACTAACCTCCTGCAGCTGATTAATTACCAAGTGTGAAACATAAAGGTGATAAAGAGCCTGTCGCCGTGCCGCCAAAGGAAGGCAGAGCCATTTATTTATCCAACGCGTTTCGGTATGTGGGAGTTTTTTCTGTTTCTGCCTCCTGAGCCAACAATTACAGGAACATTTTCATGTGTTTGGAATTTGAAGCAGAAAGTCCCTGAGAAGCAGGACGGAGCGAAGGCTGCAGCACTGATGGAGATGACGTGATGAAGCCGAAGGTTTGGAGGAAGGGCTTCTCCCTCCTGCAGGTCCGGACCGGCCCAGTCAGCTCCAGGTAAAACTGGTCACCCGAGTCCTTCCCTTCATGCTCCCCTTCAGCTCACCTCCCCCATCTGGCAGCGACTGCAGCAACCGGAGACGCTGCAGCATTCTGCACCATCACACATTACATAAGACAATGGCTGCACTGTTGAGCCAAACTTTTCTATGGAATAACTTTGTTTTCCGAAGTTGTGTGTTCGCTCGGCTGCAGCGGGCCGGCTCTCAAGGTTAAGCTGCAGATGTGTTAATGCAGTAAGACCGTGTGATCAGGACTTCCTGTAACGGCATTTGGAGAAACAGCCGAGTGAATAGCAGAGGAAGAAAAGAAAGAGGCGGGATGAATGAGGAGGAAAAAGCTCATTTCTGCTGACATGGAGCGTCTGTTTGAGGGACACGCAGCCAGAGCAGCAGAGAGTGACCGAGCCACAAAGGGAGCATAATGGAGGCTGAGCGTCCGCCATGCCAGGCTCTCCGCTGGCTGGCTGCTTTATCCCAGCGCGAGCTGCCAGGCGCCGCCGCCGGCCAGCCTGTTCAGCAGAGCCGCAATAAGACAACACTAATAAACGCCAGCTGGGGGGGAAACAACAAATAGCTTACACTTTCACATTTTACAGTGAAGTAGTCAGGACTAATTCCCCCGGTTCCCCTCTGACTCCCAACCTGTTTATCCTGTCTGCGGCGCGGCGCGGCGCGGCGCGGGCCGGCCGTTAGAGCGAAGCACCTGCTGCTTCCTGGTTCACACTGCAGATCACCAGGCGCTCAGATAAACAAACCCTGTCTCGTTTGGGACGGGTGTTGACAGCAAGACATTCCCGCTTTTCATCTCCTCCTCTCACGCAACCCAGAGCCGAGCCTGCTCTCTGCAGAGCTCTCTGACAGATCGCGCTCGCTCGCCGCCGCAGAGCCCATCTGTGTGAAAGCACGCGTCTGTCTTCACGTGTCTTCACTTTGCTTATTCTGCAGCTCCGAGACGGCTCTCAGGAGTCTCCCTGAAGCACAGCAGAATAAAAGTTAATGTCTCTATTAAAGAACAAGCCACGCCCACTCACAGGCTCTGGGCCCAGTTAGCAGGAAGCTAACTGGTGGGTCTGTAGCTCAGTGAAATCAGAATCACTGAAGAGTTTCATGGAGCTGCTGCAGGTTTCAGTTTGGGTCAAATCTGGAGGAGAAATGAAGTTCAGCAGCTTCTGTCTGCGACTAGAGTCTGGATCAGACTGAACTCGCATTCAGAGACTTTAACTGGACACAAACGATGCAGAAATGCTAAAGGTCACATAAAGCACTAAAGGTCACAGAGCAGGGAGCAGAAAGAGAGGAACGCAGTAAACGGGAAGATATCGCCATCGCCAAGTTTTCTAATATCGCCAACAGAACTGGACCAGAACCGGTTCATCTCAGACTCTACCTGAAGGTTAAAGGTCATACTGAGCCAGTATGGCTGGGTTAGAGAGCAACGTCCTCAGGACAGATGAGACCAAAACCAGCAGCTCAAAGCACGGAGGAGGAGGGATGATGATGAGGGCTTTACCAAGTCAAACCCATCTGAAGCTTGGTCCAAAACCAAAGGTGCTGGAGTGGTCTAGTCAAAGTCCAGACCTCAACCTCACTGAAAAGCTGAGGAGCTGAACCGAGGTTGGCGCAGGATTCCTCCATGGTGACAGAAATCTAAATCCAGACGAAACCTAAAACCTGAGGAGTTTCATTCCATCACCCTGCAGATTCTCCTCACCGTTTCTTTTTTCCCACCTTTATTTGGTTTCTGCTGCTCTTGTTCTTATTCCTCCGTCATTGGAGCAGATGTTTTTTATGGATATCAGATCTGAGCGAACTGGAAAGTCGAGCCAGAGCTGAAGGTGGGAGCAACAAACGGAGACGCTGCAGGCAGGAATCCACGGAGCGATGCCAAACACCCTGCTCACTTATTAATCAATAAATTATTTGATCAAAGAACAACTGTCAATGAAGAATCTATGAAGCCTTCGTTTTCAGAAACGAGAGCAAACAGAGTAGAAACACGCAGCAGATAGTTCACCAGAGTTAGTGGAATAATTTTATTCACATGATTTAACATTTTTCACTTTTCTCTGGCATGCTGTGGGCTTCATGTCGGCCAGTGGAACTAATAATTCATATCAATATTTCAGTTTTTGACTTGCAGAAGCTCCCATATCTTGCTCAGAAGGTACTTGGTTAGTTTTGTCTTATTTCTAGTAGACAGATATTCGCACTAGAAAAACTTGGTAAAGGTTTGCAGTGAAGTTGTCTTTCAGACCAAACTTTGTATTATTTGTCATTAGTTAACTCTTTCCTGCAGAATAAACCCAGACATCCTTCTTCAACCTGACTAAGTTCAGCTCTGAGGGAGGAGTTCTCCACTCGCCTCACTTCCTGAGGTTCTGCAGCAGATAACCGACCCAGATCCACCGTCCTGCCAACGATTGGCCCACACGGCCTTATTTATCTAATAAGGCTTGTCTGATTGGCCCGTGGGAGACAATGGCATGTGTAAACAGCCCGGGGCTCTGGACAGTGACCGACACAGCAGTCCCTTTGTTAGTCAGGTAGCTAACTGTGTCTAACTGCTGGCAGGTTCTCCGTCGGCGCTGGACTCTAGCTGGAAGCTGGATCCAGGCTTTCTGAGGCGGAGCCGCCAGCAGCACTCACCTGTGCTGGTATTCGGTTTAAAGTCTCTCCTGAACTCATCCAACATCCTCACAGTCGGGATGAAAACTTTCAGCACAGAGCTCCAGCCTTAAGCACTGGAGGAGGCCGATCACATCCAGTTCACATCCGTTGAAAACTTAAATATTGTGCTTCAGTTTTTAGTACAAATGTCTTAACACACTTGGAATAAAAACTTAACAGCAAGAAATAGGAGCTTTTGTGAGCTAAAAATTCCTTAATATAGATAAAAAGGTATTAGATGTAAGTGAAATAATGAGCCACAGGAATCAGACTTGACAGGAAACTTTACATTTCACATGTCTGATATCTGCATTAGAAACTAAACCAAAATACTCAGTAGGATTTTGTGTTTTTACAGTGCAAGTTTGTTGCTCCTCAAGAAGAAGAGAAGGGAGACACTCACCAGGCAGAACATTATGACCACTTAGCAAGCAAATCATGAGTGAACTTTTAAAATGTCCTAAAAGAAAATCAACCAGGATACACAGAGCGTGATGTCATCGGACGCTACATGTGGCTACTGCAAACAGGAAGTAGATGCTGTAAGCTAGCATGGAGCGCACAGCCCAGAGAATGTTTTGCTGGTTGTTCTAAGACGTAGAGAATTAAATGCAGCTCTAACGAACAGCTGATCAGTCACAAGAGGTAAAACTTCACAACATCAGAACTCTGAAAATGTACAACTCTTTTAAAAAAGCCAAAAACCGCTTCAAGCAAGCGTAAAAGCAGCTTTATTTCAAATGTTGCCATTTCCACCAACCTTCAATACTTCAAAATGTGCAGAAAAAACATTGATGGAAACACAGCGACTGAACCAGGTTCTGGTTCTGCTGGAGTTTTTCCTCTCCACGGTCACTGCATGTTCTGAAAATGTTCTGCTGGGCTCTGAGACAGAATCAACTTTGATAGCTGGATTGTGAATTAAAGGTGCAGCAGAGATGGACACATGCAGCCATGATGAGGGACAGGAAAATCCAGAAGGATTCCAGAACAGATGACTAAAACTTTGAAAATGTATTTTTATCTTCTGGCTCTAGTTTCTGAGTCAGAATCGTATTCGATAATCTGACGTCTCATCTGGAAACTGAAATCAAACGTTTCGTCCTCAGCTTGGTTCTGGATGCTCGCAGCACATTGAGCCGACTTTAACTGCAGCGTTTACCTGAAGTCACCTCGAACTGAAACTGCATGCTAACAGGAAACGCTCACAGTTAAAGCTGCTGCGCCTGTCCTGTGATACCAACTTCAAGCGGTTTATTAAAAGGCTGTTAGCACGTGACTTGGCCCAGAGACAAACTCAGCGTTTTTCAAAACAAACTCCTCAAATAGAGCAGTAGACGGTGCCAAGTTCGTAACACCTGTCTGCTCTGCCTCTCTGGTGCCAGTTAGTCACTAGCTGCTCGGCTCAGGTGATTAGGCGCCTGCTAGCTGCCTGAGAGGAAAGGGGAACACTTCAGGCCGGCCGGGTAAACCCCACCGACAGTTTCTGGACTCAGGCCCATGCAAATGAGGCGCTGCCAGAGGCTCAACCAGGTGAAGGTTTCAGTTGCGCCCAGAGGCTGGGAGACACGGCCGTCCGTTAGACTGGGGCACGCCGCACAGCACGGAGCGGACTGGGAATACTGGGAATACTGGAGAAAAACTGAATCTGCAAAAACATTAAATCCTACAAAGTATCTTTGTCTATTTTCTAGAGCAAATATCTTATTACACTTAAAATAAGACAAAGATTTCTTATAAGTAACTTTTCAGCAAGATGTGGTAGCTTTTTAAGTTAATAATTATTGAATATTGATGAAAAAGTTCTACTGGAAGATTATTATAACAAGACATTTTTCATTAATCTGCCAGAGGAAATAGGATTTTGTTCATCAATTTTCAAGAATTACTGACTTAAAACAATCTGCTATGAGTTGCAAAAAAGTTCCCTTGTCTATTTTTCAGTAAACTCAGATATTTGCACTAGAGCCTAAGAAAAACTACTTGTTGTGTTTTTGCAGTGTAGACAGATTGTCGAAGCGCTGACATGTTCTGTTTCCAAACCAGACATCCCATCAAATGCTAAACATCAGGCCAACTGGGAAACGTCCCTCTGCAGCCGAACAAACGTTTCGGAGAAGCTGGAACATTCTGACTACACCAACAGCCTCACCAACCGTTCTGATGGAAATAAACCTCAGCGTGTTTCACTGGGAACGATTAAAAACACTAAACAGAAGAACAGAAATGATTTTCAATATAATGACATCAGATTTTACCCTTTGAATACTAAAACACTATAGAATGAAAAAAACCTTTAATTTCATGTTAACTGGTTAATATGAAATGTGTTGTGAGCTTTTCCAACAGTTTGAGTTGTTGTCATATTGTTCATGGTTCAGCTGTTTTCAGATTGATTTCCAAAGGAAAATTATAGTTTTGGTTGGTAGAAATATTCACTTCCTGTGTATGAAGTGAGCAAAATAAACTCAGCAAAAAACGCAAAAGAAGAAAAGCTGAGATTTAACACTAAACATGTAAGTTTGATGTGATTCTCTAGTCTGGCTCTTTTCAGCCCAAATCCTCCTCCAGCCACGCCCAGATTTCACCTCTGACTCGCTCTTCAATCGCCTTAACATGTCGCAGCAGTTTGACCCTGGGAACGTTTTAAAGTCCAGTCTGGGTCTGAGGACGAGGAAACCTTCGCACGTCAGAACTCCTGCAGGTGTTGGACTGCTCTCTAATACATTAAATGCATGTCATAAAAACAACAAATGGTTCATTACAACATAGTTGCAGCCAACTACCAAGCATGTTTGCAAATGAGTGCAGGAGAGAGAATGGGTGTTTCTGCTGTGTGTGTGTGTGTGGGATGAGGGTTTAGGCATGTCGTCTGCGAGGCCGTCCAACAGGCCTCAGGGTGCCTCGGTTAAAAGAGATAATTATCTTTTATCTGCTGTGTTGTGACGGGAGATTATGGTTCAAATTTACGATTGTTAAGGAGACAATGCAACACGAGGCAGCTGAGCTCCAAGTGGCATGAGAGGGGAACTCACAGGCGGCGCAGCGCTCCAGGTCCTCGCTAACAAGAGGAGAATGGGAGATTTTCACCCTGAAAAATCATTATCCAAATCCCATAATCATGTTTTGATCAAATGATTTTGTGTTTTCCGGATCTTGTTTGGGATTCAGACACATTGAAGGAGAAACGGATGGAAACATTTCAGAGATAAAAGTCGAATTTGTTGCTAAATGAACATTTTGTTCTTAGCTGCGAGTTCATCCTGCAGGAGACTCGCACTGCAAAACAATTCATCTGACTGAGCATGTTAATATAGTTTCTGGTGCAAATATCTTAATGCACATGAAATAAGCCAAAACTAACTTACAAGTAACTTATCAGCAGATATAAAAGTTTGTTTTAATATTAAAGAAAACGTCCCAATTTCACTTATAACTACATATTTTTCCCCCATGTTAAAAAAGAAATAATCTCCCAGTTGAACTAAAACTTTTTACTAATATTAAAGAATTATTGACATAAAACAAACTTTATATCTTGCTGAAAAGTTTCTTTGTTGTCTTATTTTAAGTGTACTGAGATCTTGTCACTAGAAACTAAAACACTTGGTAGGATTCTGTGTTTTTGCAGTGCAGTGTTGGACTGGACTGGACCTAAACCGACGTTCCTAAAACTTACGCTCCGAATTTTCACATCCATGAACAGAAACGTCCCAGTTTTTAAGAGTCATGATGTGAGGAACAAGAATTAGGATCATCTGGTCCTGAAGGGGGATTTTAAGAGTTAAAGGTGAAAATTTTCCAGCTCCGATGACAAAACTGAGGAATATTATCAGCATTTCTGCAAAAACTGATGTGATGTTAGCTTTCTGAAGCGGTGGGATTAATAAAATATCCTGCTTGTTCCAGAGGTTTTCACCAGCTCCACTGCAGCAGGATGCAGGTGGGAAAGAGACTAACTGAGTTTTTAAAAATGGATAAAGAAGAAAACAGAATGACAGTCAGAGTAGGTCAGGAGGAGAAATGGATCCAGAGAGAAACGGTGAAACCCAGGAGCCTGAACCAACGGAGGAACCAGAGGAGATGTGGAACAGCTGGAGCAGAAGAGAGAAACGTCAGAAAAACCACAAAGAATAAACTAAACAAAGAAATGAAGTGAATATGGCAACACCATTAGAATAGAAATAAACAAGGAGATGATCAAAAACCACATTGGGAGTTATCATACACTGCATTTCAAAATAAAAGCCCAGAACATTCAGACTAAGATTTGGTGACGTTAGGAAATGTGACTCTGATCCAATGAAGCTATAAATGTCCAGCAGAAATGCAGTAACCATAAAATGATTTGCATTAACAACAATAACCGAACTACTTGGTTCTTGTTTGATGTTTCTGTTTAGGCAACAAAACTGACAAAAACTACATTGACAAAAGTCAGCTGCCCTCTTTCATCTGCAGGTCGGAGGAAAGTTGAAATGACGCAGAAACTCTGATGATAAAAATGAAGTTGCTCTGCTAAGTAACTGCTGGGTCGGCTTGCACCTGCAGAGCTGAACACCTGACCTGGTAGGACCAGAGTCAGCAGCCCTGAAAACTGGAAACACCGAGGCCAAAGGAGATGCAGCACAAACAAACACTAAACCAGAAAATGAAGAATATAACCTTCAGACCTGAGATGATTAGTAATGGACCTCTGGGTTTTAAGACGGCACCTTGGAGTCGGGGCTCGTGGTTTGGCCTGTGGCGACAGGAAAGTCTTTGGTTCTGGTCAGTTTGGCAGATTCCACTGGAATTTTAAAAGGGTTCATTTTCAGGTGAGAGGTGATGGGAAACATTCACAGCGTCCAGCAGCACTCTGATAGTCCCCACAGAAAAACCCAAACCATCCATTTCTCTGCATGAAGGAACTGACCGAGATGTTCTACCGCACATCAAGTTCTGGGTAAAACAAATAAAGTCACAGATTTGTCTCTAGAAGCAGAAACCTCAGCCTGCACCAACCTTTCTGACCTCTGACCTCCCCGGTGAGGAAGCAGGTGAAAAGTGCAAATCTGACCCACTTAAAGTGTCACTGAGGTGATCAACGGTTCTTTTCAGATTTCTGCTTAATTAACGTCAGGAAGTTTGATTTGTGCAGCAGTTTTCACAGATAATAGCAACAAAAAGAAAAACGAAAATAAGCAGAAAAATTACCAAGAGCAGAAAAAAAAAATCTATATTTACTGTAAAAACTAACAAGCTGATGTTGACTTTAAAGGGTTAAAATGGTAGCTAAAATGCAGACTATATTCCATAAAGTTAGGAGCTTCACAGCCCAAAGGAATGGAAATCTGTCACATAAAATTCACATTTTGAAGGTTTTTGTTCTTCCATTTGTTTCTGCTGCTCCTAAAATCAACTAAAACACTTTAAAACAAAAGTTTTAAAGTTCATGGTTTAAAACTGCTCTGGAATGTAACATCTCCAATCAGCAGGCACCGCCGTTACCTAGCAACCCCAGACCATTACCTAGCAACCCCAGACCGTTACCTAGCAACCCCAGAGAAGCTCCACCATGTTTGGTCAGTAGTTTTATCTTTGCTGCACAACGGCTGCTGGAAAAGACAAGTGTTTGGTTATCAACTTGCCATCCAGAAACTACTTACTGCATTCATGCTAGTTGTGCAGAAGGCTCCATTTCTGCTTTTCAAAGGTGTATGGTTGTATAATTGCACATCTGTTGGCAGCCATTTTTACATGAGAGTGTAAACGTTGAGTTGGGGGGGGGGGCGTGGCCAGCAGCCGCTCATTTGGATTTAAAGTGATAGAGGCCCTTAAACAGCTGACCAGGCTATAATCTCGTTATCTAAGAATGATTTTGTGTATAAAATGTAATGAGCATGTTTTGTGTTTCTAACACAGTAAATCATATTTAACACCAACATTTTAACATAAAGTAGCTCCAAACCAGCAGAGACGAGTCAGGAACAATCATTGTTGTTCAATATAATCACCTACATGATGAGAAATGAAAACACAAGTATTCCTCAGACACGACCCTGAGGGACTCCACTGAAAAGCAGAATCTGGTGAGATGTGAGCCACCTGGAAGGTCAGAAGCTGTAGTCCAGAACTGCTCAAGTCCAGTCCAGCTAAACATCCTGCAACTTTTAGCAGCATCTTTACTCCACCAGACCGGGACCAGGCCTGCTAATGAGCCGTTCGTCTGACTCAGGCGTGTTGGAGCCGGGATGCATCTGACAGTTGCAGGATGGCAGCTCCCTGGACTGGATTTGAGCCCTGCTGTAGCCTGTTGTGATCAACGGCACCGAAGCCAAACTGGGCCAGAAAGTTCTCCAGCCTGCAGACTTTAACACCCCAGATTCACCTAAATCTGTTTCTTTAAAAAATGTTTCTCCAGAAAAGAAACAAGTTTCCCAGCTGCTGCCTTTTCTAAAATGTTTAACTCATGCCAGCATTTCCCAGGTTTCCTATGGGTTTCACTAGATTAGTGTAAGTGCATCGCTCGGTGTGAACAGGCAGAATCTGGTTTGAATTGTGGGACGGGGGAAGAATCATTAGCCCACAGCTCACAACCTGCTTCCCCACACCTGACCACACTGACACATATTGGTCCCTCCGACTAACCAATATGGCTAGAACAAAACATATTTTCTGTTTCATATGAAAACAAAGCAGATCATATCTGAGGCAAGAGAGCAGGAGGTTTGACCAACTATATTTAAAAGAAGGAAAAGGTGGGGTGAAAAAAGCACATCCTGCTTCCTGTGGCGTGCTCATCATTTCTCAGTCTGCAGAAAAATAACCCAAATTTTTACCAGAACATTTATTTACGTTTCTTTCAAAGATGAGCTAATTTTCCGAAGTCGCTACAATCCTCCCCGACCGCGACCCCGCGCCTGACCCCACCTGGAGACGGCGGCGAAGACGGACTGTCCCCGAGAGCCGATTACGCCCACAAATCTGTCATCATCCTCACCTGAAAGACGAGAGGCAGACGCAGGAAGAGAGGGAGACGGAGCGCTTTGGGGCGACCGAGACGAGATCAAGAGGAGATCACACGGCGCTCCGTCCTCACCTGAGCAGGAGCCGCACCTCCAGTCACCCCTGGCGGCCGGAGAGGTCAACCAGAGGTCAGGGGGTTCCACCACAGGGCAAAGCTCTCCTCAATCCCTTCATACACACACACACACACACAGTGCTCCATTCTCATCCCACATGCCCCCGTGACCTCACTATTAAAACACAGGAGCAAATCTCCCGATTGGTCACAGCGGCTCAGAAACAAATGATGCCGAATACCAAAGTTCTGCAGGCGAGGAGGCGACTGCTGCTCACATTCCTACCAACACACATATTGGGTTTCTGGGAAGTTTTGCGGGGGGCGGGGGATCTGCTGGGAGTTATGCAGACGTTCAGGTTGCAGAGAGCAGAAACGAATCATGAACATCATGTTAGCATTAAAGGAGGGCTGTTATTTAAAATCAGGTTTCGTAGCTTCACGTCATGTAGTAATTCCCTCATGTTGCTTTGATTCTTTCAGGCATGTTGGAGGATCCTTTAATCTCCATGGCAACCATTCAGGGCTGCCTAAATGCTTGCTGTCACCAAGCTCCGCCCATTTCCACGAAACTCCTCCGAGCTACAGGAGCTACTTCTGCAGCTCACTGAAACTGACACTAATTTCAAGGCGTCAAACTGCGAAATCAAATTTCTTTCAGATGCTCTAATACCATATTTGATATTAGAGTGTTTCTATAACCAGAGAAGGCAGCTTCAGTGTGCCACCAAATGGCACAAAAATACACAGTACTGTCCCTTTAAGCTGTAAATGTTAGAATCACAAGAATTTCAACAGATATAAGAATCTAGAACTTTCATAAAAACATTCACAAATATGACATGAACAAAAGGGGCCTATGTTACGCAGTGTGACGAGACATGAAAAGATGCAACGCTTTGTTCCCACAAGTCTGAACCGGAAGTGATCCGCGCCACGGAGCCACCATCTTGGCAGGAAAGCAGCTCACAGCATAATGAACAGGCCATCAACTCCAACAAAAATGCCAAATGCAGGAGAAAGACGCGTCTGTTGAGACTGACCGTGTGAACTACATGTAGCACCATAAAGTCTTAGCTTCCAGACAGAAGCTACATTAGCTAAGCTATTGTAAGCACAACAGTAAATGTCATTAATATTTAACTTACCCATCGCTTCTTTTTCAAAATTATTACCATATACCGATGCTGATGCAGTGTTTACCATGCAGAGGTTTAGCTTAGCGTATCCAAACTAACCTGGACCAAATAGACCTTTTTCACGACAACCGGAAGCTGCATCTGATAGGGCTGGGCTACTTCCTGTTTTATTGGCTGTATTTCAAGTACTCTAAGAAAAATGTTTCTCCTCCGGTCCTTTTCATCATCCTTACTT
>CAEGAE010060080.1:0-16892 GCA_903067095.1 Girardinus metallicus
AATGTCTGGGCCAGATGAGAGTTCATCTATTAAACTGACTGGAGATGAAAACAGAAACGAAAAGCTGCAGTATTGACTTTTTTTATAAACGTATTTGTGACCCTGCCTTTTTATTATTAAACTGAATATAATTGCAGATTTTTGTATAACTTTCCTTCAGGTTAACTTAGAAAGTGAGCTGCTATTATAGTGAGTTAATTTTCTATACAGAAAAGTTATTGTTAGGGAAGCTCAACTGTAAAAAATTGGACTCGTTGATATGTGATAGTAATACAGCTGTTATGTTAGATTTATCAATGTTGTACTTTATCTTTTTTATCCGATTACTTGATTAATTGTAAGAATAATTGATAGATTACTCGATTACTAAAATATTCGTTTACAACAGCCCCACATGCAACTATCTTTCAGAAGGCAATTAATTAAAGAAAAATGAGAAACTTTTTTTGTGGATTTTGTTACTTTTATTTCATCTAAGAGTTTACAGAGGTTTATTAATTGACTTCATAATGAAAGGAAACAGAAAAGGCCATTTGGACGGATAGTTTTAGACAAATTTGATATTTCTTTCAGATATTTTTTTTTAAGATAATGGCGGATGAAAGTTAATTTTAAACGGTTGCTTTATCCAACATGGCCACCAGATGTCAGTTACTGTTACACATGAGACCTTTAACACGTCTCATCTTAAAGGTCTGGCAATAAAGAGAACTGAATCTAAATGTTGAGTCTCTACTATTGCGGATAAAATGGTTCTTTTTTTAGTATTGTCAGGTAAAAGCTGTCACAAATACAGACTTGTGGTGTTTTCATTTTATTTATAATTTTTCTTCATTGCATGAACTGGCTGTAGCACAATCCCTCCTTTTATTTCACAGTGTTGCTAATAAATGTGTCCAATTCTGAATGGTGCTGCTGCAACTGCAACAAATGGAAATGAAGTGGAGGAACGGAGAGGAGTCAGATGGTACAAGAGAGACTCGACAAGATGACAGTCGTCACTTCTTCATATTGTACACAACAGCCTGTTAATTATGGTGAAAGGTCTGGTAGTGTGTGGAGCCACTATGGCAAACCCCTAAGTGGAGTGCGTCACAAGATTTTCTGAAGCTATCGAGGAAATTATGATCTATTCTGCGACTTTCTCTAAGATGAACAAACTCCTCTGTCTCACAGCTCCTGGAAGATGGAGATTGGGTTATCAGATCATTAACTAAGCCGTTATTCTTTCAGTAGGCCTGAAAATGTCACCATTCTAGCCGTAACTGATCCAACCTTTTTATTAGTGCCGTTTGTTGTTGACGGGATTCAGCTACTCTGGTTTCAGAAAGTCATTATGCTGAAAGAAAACTTGGCGTTTAAGAATAATCGTGTAAAATTACCACAAACAGCCCTGCTGGGTTACAATTATCCATCTACTGCTCTGTTCCCAAGCCAGGTTTTAGATCTTGTCTCCAATTCCTTATCTATTCCCATTTGAATGTTACTCTTCTTCTGTTGATTTTTAAAGACTTCATTGCTTTATTTGATATGTATGATTTTGGTGATGGCACTCATCAAAATATAATGTTTGTTCAGTTGTTGACTGTATAGGGTTTTCTTTATAACTTTGTGTTTTTATTATTTAAAGCACCTTTCTGCAGAAATGTGCCATAAGAATAAACTGGATTGATTCCTTTTGCCAGGATATGACTGCCTCTTTTTCAAAACCCCTTTGGTTGTTACTAGGCAACAACATGATGTCATTAATTTCTCTCACTTACCGATTCATTTTCATACACCTCCATGTCGTCCTGACGAAGCATCTCATTCTTCATGCCAGCCTCCATTTGGCCCATGTCTTGCTCATCCTCTTCACAGCCAATCACAAAGCGGGGCACGTCTCGATGAATCCGCCCCCGTTCTTCAACCGGTCCGGGTCCGTTCCAGGGCTCGGACATCACAAACCCGGGCGAAACATGACTCCTTCAGGAGGACCCTCCCTCACCAAGGGGTTCAGCTAACGATGCTAGCGTTTACGGCGGCTGGTTGACTGATACCGGAGAGATAAGCTGATGAATCAAAAAGGGATCTGCCGGCCTCTTCTGAGGTCGCTGATGATGGTGAACTCAACACAACACAGGCCGAGGTAGATCGAGTGTAAAGCGAGAGCTGTTGATGTGGATGGAAGGGTATTTCAGCCTAGAAACTCCTTGTCCCATGTGTCAACATTTGCTCACCATATAATCTTGTGCTGCAGGAGAAAGAGACAAAAAAGAAAGAAAAACCTGTTAAGAAACTAGGTCAACACAATTCAGCTAAGCAAATGGCTCAGAAACCACTGTGTTGATACATCTTTTATTTGGAAAATGAATACCAATGGTGTAAGACCAGCAGAACAAAAGAAATCCAGTTTCTCCAAAAATAAAGTCAGAAAACTACCGGCGTTTAGAAAGGTTTATTCCAATTGATCAAAATTCTGACTAGAATGAAACCCAGTTGTCTTAACAGCCAAATTACCTTCAAGAACCCATGGCATACAAACTCTTCTCTTCCAAGGAGCGGTATGGCATGGTGAAGTTGGGTACGCTACATTATGATTTGATGTATTTACGACGGTGTTTCCACCGCCGGTTGGACTTTCACTAGGCAGCCAGGGGTTAAACCTAAATGCCAAATGTTGCATCATGCTAATGTGATGACAAAGGGGACACACTAATATGTCTTGTACTCGTTGCAATCATCTAGCTTTTTCTGTCCCCCAATCAATCAACTGTGTTGTGTGACCTATCCATACCATTGTCCTATGGACCTACAACAGAAGGGAGCTCAGGAACGGTGCGTAACGTGTCGGCTGTATGGATGCTTTTACAATCATTTATTCATTTTGCCCTTCATCCTTGGGCCACCAAAGGTAGATCTCCAGAATTTTCTGTCCTGGGCCATTCTTTCTATATTTTGTTATCTGTCTCTTTATTTGACAGTGAGTTGACTGAAAGTCGGTTGTGAGAAAGGGAGAAGACATGCAGCAACAGGCCGGGACCTGAACCTGTGATGGCCACGTAGAGGACTGAGGTGTCTGTAAACCGATAGCTCGCTTTTCCTCTGCACCACTGCCATCCCACATCATCAGGTTTTTCTTGAACAGCCTCTCTTTCGCTTGCCTAAGAGTGTCTTGGTTGGTGGTTTGCTTAGAGTGTGTCCTACCCAGAATCATTTTTTCTTCCCAATTTTACAATGGAAACAGACAAAGTCGCTTACCGAATCACACCAACCCGTGCTGCTTAGTGGAATTGAGGCAATAGTTGACGTCAAATGTGGTCAAGGGACCACCTCAGGTCTGTTATAGATGTTGCACTTTGTTCATCATGTCTTTTTCAAATGAATGGGTTACTATGACGCCTCTGCAGAACTTCATAGAAATGCAGAGGAGGTAATTCAGCCATTTGAATCAGCTGTGTTGAAGCTGGTACATCTAAAGCATGAAGAATTAGACATTTTACCAGCTGATTTCTTTTCCATAGTTGGAAGGTCTTTCACACTGTTTGCAATGTTAGGAGTTGATGATGTGAGATTATGCAGATTTGATATGCTTTTGGAGTTTGTAAAATAAGTAAATTTGTTTGTTTTTTTTAGATCTACAACAGAAAAAAATAGTTAAATTATGTTTACATACACAAAAGGTTTATCGAAAGGTTTACACAAGCTAAAATGTAGTAGCACAAGTAGAGGGTTTGTAAAAAAGAAAAAAAAGAAAAAAACTATCTTAATTATTCAATGTCCCTCTTAAAACCTCAGCTATTAGTGCAGGAGCTAATCATGTATTTATAAGTTTTGAGACAAAAGTAAATTCGAATCAGGTTTCTCAGTCTTGATCTTAACCACATTTTATCACTATTCAATATGACCACATCTTTTACTCAGTTTGAGTCCACACATTCGGTTTCTAAAGACTTCATGCTGCTGTTTGTTGTTGCCATAACAACAAGATTCCAGCCAGAGTCAGCATGTCCTCTGGTTAAGTCGTGTGTGTATATTATATTGCAACACATAACTCCAGTGTCCATCTGAGAAGCCACTACTTTTATGACTGTTATGGTTGTTAATTTTTGTTCCTAACCTACTTTTCCCTCCTAAATGAAGTCACCAGGAAGTCCATAAATTAAATGTCACATTTTGCCTGCATTATTCCAACAGCCTCAATGTCCCATGACGTTTCACTGGACACCACACAAATTTCCTTTCAGATTTATATCTAGATGCTACAGCCGCTTTATTTCACTATTGCTATGTTGTTCTTCTGGCATTGCTCCACAAACTTTAGGGAGTGGTTTGGTTACATCAGACCATAACACATCCTCCTCCAAGGAGCCGGGCATCCTGTCTTCCTAACAGTCCTTAGCTTAGCACCTTTTGGGAATACAAGAAATCGAGGACAAAAAGTAGTAGCTGGAAATTCCTGCAGATCATCAATCATTGTTGGCTTTCCAACCAGTTTTCTTTTTGTTTTTTCAACAACTTTAGAGACATTAAGTCTTTGTAACGACCGTCTTCATTGCGCCATTGTCTCCACATAATAATGGGACATTTTGTTCTATTCATCTGATTTATGTCACAAAAGAAAAAAGTATTTTAACATATGCTTTTACTATTAAGAACCATTGAACACATTCCAATACTACTCCCAACCTGAACCCATTTTAGTTTGTTGTTTTGTAAAAATGTTTGCTCATTTTCTGAGTGTTTGATAACATGAGCAGAATTCTGGTTTGAAACAAAATACTACAATAATATTTAGCAAGCTACACCTACTATCTCTAATAGGAAAGGAAATGGGAAATGATTACACAGTCCTAAGTGCAAGAACAAGACATGCAAGACCCATATACATAGACACACACACACTGATGGGAACTGATCTAATAGAACAACTAAAAAAAGAAACTGAAATGCTCAGCTGCCAAATTATATTACACACTCGTGTGCAAGACATTTTGATGCAAGGTTCAGTTCAAGTTGCCCTTTGAAAGATCCATTGCGAGGAGTATGTAACTGTAAACAATCAGGAAAGATTCCCAGGACATTAAGACTGAGCGTGGGAACCTCTTGCCTGCGGTACAATCCTATTCAGATCAATGAAATTTTAATTGCTTACCTGTTCCCTTGTGACTGAGCTGAAGCCAACGTGATAAAGTTAAATAAGAATAATTTTTCAACACCTACCATCCACGTTGGTGAAGACTTCTCCCACAGCAAGTTCCTCTTTTTTCCAAGAGGAACTTGGAAAAAAAAAATTAATCCTTTCCAATCGCATACAGTACATGGAGATTACTTCACAGGACCGGTTAAAGATTCTGGCAGCTGAAGAGTCGACTCAATCCCCTCACATGTTCTGAACTTTCTGCCCAGACATACCTCGTCTGGGTCCCGCATGCCACTCTGGCCTAACCTTGATACCCAGAAATAACCGTGTCCTCTGCAGGACAGGAACTAGGAGGTGGAGCCCAATCTTGGAGCGTGATGGGTCCCACCGATGCGCGCCCCCACCACCCGCCTCCAAAACATAACTCATCAGCGCTAACCTCTCAGGCGATGACAGGTCGCACTAAAGCACAGATCCTTCTTGAAGGACTGTGGTCACTGATCACTGACAGAGATAAACTCGTAAATGACATAACCTTAAGCTTGATGTGAATGCCGAGTTGGACTTAACTAAACCAAGCAGATCCAACGGTACACGCTGGAAAAGCGGACAGAAGGACCACCCAATGAAAAACTGTTTACACCACCTGCACCAGGCTATTCTCATCATTAGAAAAGTGAACAAGGCAGGAAGTGTCTCGGCTTTCATTTGTTTGTGCCACTCTGGTGTTTTGGTATACTTTACACACACTGAAGTGCAATGGCTAGTTCTGTTTCAGGAGGACTAAATGTAATATGGAAGGACTGATTTTATTTCTTCAGTGCATGACATACTGACAAAACAGTGCTGGACGATATACACCATCTAGAAACCTAATTTGTAGGATCAAAATACCTGGAAGGGAACTCCAATCACACATTCCTAGGAACTAGCACAACAGACCCAGCAGAACCCCACCTAGAGACGTTTTGAGGGGAATTCATGAGAGAACACAAACATCTGATTCTATATTGCCTTGTTTCCACTCAGCAGCTAGGCATGTGTCTAGCTGCTGACACAGCTAGACAGCTATTTTTTCAGTTTTCCTTGTCGCAGGACCAGTACTAGACCATTTCTGGCCTGCCTTCAGCTGTAGGTTCATAGGACAATGATACGGTACAATGAAGGCAAAGCTACTACCGCAAACATCACACATTTGGGTTCCTACAGAAGCTTTGCAAATATCCAAAAGAAAAATCTGAGCGTCAATAGTTGACCCACAGAAGTGAATGCAGAGAGCAGAGTATTGTTTTTGGCTCTACTAGATTGTTGGCTGCTAGAAATGCCTCCTTCTGAAACAGTAAATACCACACTAAAGTCACTAACACACCAGGACTTGAGTCTTAACAAACGAGTCACAAAATTTGTTTTCTGTTGTGTATACATATTAAACCACGTCTGTTCCTTCAGACCTGCTAGTCGTAAACTACTGAGAACTATGGCCCACGGAAACAAAAGTCAATACAACAGTATATTGGCACCATATATAATTGTTGTAATACCACATGTGCAATATTGATATTGAAAAGGTATGCTTGGAGTGTAGTAATTGTCGGCTAGTATATTCCAAATGTTAAGAACTTGTATGTTTCATGCCAATGTAGTTTCACCAGTTGGACAGCCATGGCAGCAGATGCTCACAATTCGGTTCAATTCAATACTTCATCCATCTCAAAGGGAAATTAAATGGCGTTATAACTCATGCTTTTTTCTGACATTAAAACACACAAGTGAACCGTTCGTCTGCTGTGTGAGCAGCCAGAGCCTTTCAGGCAAGCGAGTTCCGTCAGGACTGCAAGACAATTTCTGCATCTTTCATGCATGACTGTCCATCCTGCCGCTGGCTTTCCCCCGGCTTTCTTTGAATCATTTCCCACGACACGAGGAGATATCCAGCAAAGCATTTCCAGCAGTTAACTACATGTGTAAACAGTACCGGTGGAGAAAGTAGGGACCGTCTGTTCTGCATTTTCTTCAGATGTTCAGTGTGAACACAGCTGAGAACAGTGTCACACTGCGCCCTCGGTGTTATATCGCTTTACGAAAGCAAACAGAACACACTTCATGGTTTTGAAGCTTAAACATTAAACAGTGGGAATATTGTAAACGTTGTATGCATTTAAAGTCATTAACGTATCTTAGTTCACATCCACACAACAAAATAACTGCTTATATGCGTCAACACGAGCTGTGTTTGCAAATTAACAGAGACGCCAACATCCTGACACAAGTCATAAACAACTTAGTTCTTCCTAATGAGATGACAAATAAAGGAAAAAAGAAGCCGCCAGAGAGAAATCACTTTTATTATGGCTCTCCTCTGCCAGGCAGATTGGTGCCTGCGAAAAACAAAACCCTTTTTAATCACTCGTGAATAAATTAGCAGGAGCTGATGAGCGACATCAGCTGCCACCTGTTGGTCCATGAAAGGTTTGGTGTAGGGCTGAAACGATTCCTCGAGTGATTCGAGTACCTCGATTATTAAAATTCCTCGCTGAAAATTTATCTGCCTCGAAGCCTCGTTATATTATGTTTTATTATTTAGCGCACCGTGTTCCGGCCGGGACTTTATTTGCGCTCTCACTTCCGCCTGAGTTGTTGACGAAAGCTAAGTGTTAGCAGCATAACGTCCAGTTTTCAAGTTTGGCCTGGGAGGAATTTACTGATTCAAGATAATGTCCGGGTTTTTGTCGTTTTTCGGGAAACATCCTTAAAATGACTGGCGCGATCCTTGGAGTTCGGCAGCTTTTCTCCTCCCTGAATGCTGGTTCAGAGCGAACGGCAGCACTGCGGGATTATTTATACAGGTGAGCGGATAGACTGAACACAGCGGGCGGCTGCGCTTTAGATATGTAGTTTTACTGAAAATACCGTAAATTAAATTTCATAACATCCCGGTCGCAACAAATGGGTGGCGAAGCGCATCGTGACGTTACATACCTGGTAGATGAGTTTCTATGTGTGACGAATGCAGGAGTCAAATCCCGTCGATAACATGAAGACAAAACTACAAATGGCTGGACAAGGTGAGAGTTCATCTATTAAACTGACTGAAGATGAATGCATTAACCAAAAGCTGGAGTATATGCAACGGGTGGCATCAATGAACTTCTAGAAGTCATTCAGCCAGGTTTCAATGAGATCTTTTGTAACTCTGTTACATATAGACATTTTTTATAATAGCCTGCTCACAAATAGATAGGCTATTTGTGAGCCTGCCTCTCTGTTATTACATTGAATATAATTTCAGATTTTTGTGTAACTTTTCTTCAGGTTAACTTAGAAAGTGAGCTATTATTGTTACAAGTTAATTTTCTGAACTACAGAAAAGTTATTGTTAGCGAAGCTCAAATGTGAAAAATTTATATGCGATAGTAACACTGCTATGTTAGATTTACCGATGTTTTTATCTTTATCGATGTTTTTTATTTTATCTTTTTTTTTTATCCGATTACCCGATTAGTCGTAAGAATAATCAATAGATTACTCGATTACTAAAATATTCGCTTACAACAGCCCTACTTCGGTGTCTCCGTCACAACATGACACCGGTTACACACACGAAGAAAAAAAAAAAAAAAAAACAGCTTTTAACCTTTGAGACCGTCTGCCACAGCTCACCGATGTGGCGGTTACGACCGGGAGGAGCCGGCCATTAGCTCCTATCCCCATCAGCCGGGGACCATAAACAGTTGTGTACGTCTGGAAGTAACTGAGGTCACGTCTTGAGCAGAGAAGCACAAGCGTAATTATAAAATTAGAAGAAAAAAAAAAAAAAGAGGTTGTCATCAAAGAAATGCAGCAAATGTTTCTTATTCTCGTCAAAAGCTGTTAACCCATTTATTAGAAAAGCAGTTAATAATTAGATGCAGTGGAAAATAAAATCAAGTGGGCAAACTCCATGAAATTATCAATGCAGACAAGATAACAGGCTAGTTATCAGGATGCAAACATCAGCAAAATAGACGCCTTCTGCTATATGTGATTTGAGCTGTTAAGACATTAGGTGGCCAGAAACAGAGTCAAACTTTTATTTTTTATTTCACCATCATCAAAATATACAAGATAAAATCTCAGGAGTGTTTAGAAAACCTTTTAAGCTGACAACTAAAAACCTTGCAGTGTTTATGTATTCCAAGCATTTAATATGAAGACTATGTAACGCAGAGTAGAGGACAAACTAATCTTAAAAAAAAAAAAAAGAAAGATAAATACACAGAAGGTACAGAGGTGACAGCTTTACGACAATGGCATGCCAACAACCGGCAACACATTAGACGCCAAAAAAACAGTAGAGAAATAGTGTTTTAATACTATTTGGTCCCAAACTGAACACAATTCAGAAGAAAAAATAAATAAAAATCTTGGATCAAAATTATTATAATTTTTTTAGATGTATTGAGAAACGACGACCCGGTGGGTTCAAGCTGACGTCAAAACGTCTTTTTTTTTTTTTTTTTTAAATCGGCGTGTGAACAATGCAAAGCCCTACCTTTTTGGTGTGGAAGTTGTTGAGATGCGAGAAGCAAACCGAAGGAAAACCGCAAAGAACTGAAAGAAAAACATTCATTACAAGCTGCAAGAAAGAGAGAGAGAGCAAGACTTTCAGCAGATAACAAGAAGTCTGAATGCGTTTACGGCAAAACTACACGAACTTCTGCTTAGCCAGCTGAATTTGAAAATGTTGCTAGACGTTCAAATTCAGAAATACGGCTGGTTGCCGATGTGTGTGACGTGACTTTCATTCCAGGGGGAATCTTAAGACAATATAAAACAGAACAAAAACTGCTCCTGAGCGTTAATAAATGTGTGATGTCATCCTCAGTTTGTTATGTGGTGCTAAATGAAATGGGTATTTTATTTAAGGAGTGTGAACTACATTTGACCATCCCTATGAGACTGCAAAGACCTCCACTGGATTTTCATACACTGAAAATAAATAATAATTAAAAAAAAAAAAACACACACATTTTTTGATTTTGAAAGCTTCTACAAAACACTAAAAGGTGTTATGTAGACACTGTCTTGAAATTCTGGGCTTCCACCGACAGAAAGAGAGGCTCACCCAGGACACCAATCATGCAAGAACCGCCTCTGGACACAAGGTTTTATTTACCGAGAAACAACTTTTACACATAGCTGAAAACGTCCCCAATGCCTCTACTGGCAATCACTTTTAAATTAAGGGCAACACAGATGTTGAAAAATTATTTCCACATAATAAAGTTATTTAAAAAGAAAAAAAAAAAAACAACTTCCAGACGTATTAAAACTGGAACGCTTCGCTTCGCTCTGTCCACGTTACGTGTTGTTAGAAAGCAACCAACTCTGCGTCGATGTGTCCATCTGTTCTCTGTCTTTGAAATCAATCCTCCATTTATGTCAGAGCCCAACATTACAGGTGTCCAGCTGCTTGTTGCAAGTCACCAATCAGAGGGGCTTCAAAAGGCAATGAATGGGTTCAAAAAAAAAAAAAAAAAACTTAATAAATCCGAACGGGGCCTGCTCACTTTCTCTTAACTCCAGGTAGATACGCTATGGTTCAGAAACACTAACGGGGTGGTCTGCCTTTGTCTCTTCCCTCTTGCACACTAAATAAAGCACAGTTTCCCTTTCAGAACCTGAAGCCTTTCGCCATGAGGAGAGCACACAAAGCCTTTAAGTAACAGAGACTCACCGGCGGAAAACAACTTGGAGTCTGCCTGCTCCTCACTTCCTTGTTTCCCCTGACTGAGTAGAGGTGAAGTGAAGCGGCTACTGCTGCTTCCGTCGTCTGTCTCTCTAAACTCTGAGTAAAGTTGTGGGCTGCTCGCTAAAGTTCATGTCCGGTCACCGTCGTAGTCGCTCGGCTGTTGCCGCTTTAGCTGCTTCCTTCCTCTTCCTTTTCTTTCCCCCCCTCCCAAGATAATTTTTTATTATATCAGCGCCGTGACCGCCATCTACCGGTCATCTGGCTGCATTGCAGCACCGCGCTTCAGAAATACTGTGTCCGCTATGGTGAAATAGTGAAATATTGTCAACAAGCCTGAATTAGTGAGGCATGTTTAACTGAGTATGAAGACGACGGCGTATTAGGGCCACCGTAGATAGAAAAAAGGTAAAGTACCGTTAAAAAGACAACCCAGAAATGTCTTGATTTTCAAAAGTAGAAAATTTGTTGAAAAAAAAAAAACACGTTTGTATTAGTCTCAGAACTTTCCAAGTTTTTTCAAGAATTTTTCTGAGATTATTCTCAACATTTCAGATTTTTTTCTTGAAATTTCTTTTTACTTTTGGAGCTCAGAAATGTCTATGTTTTTTTCTAGAAAAATTCTGCGATTATTCTCAAAATTTGTACGTTTTTGTCACAAATGTTCAACTTTTGGAGCTCAGAAATGTCCTAGTTTTTTCTAGAAAATTTCTGAGCTCAATCAAAATAATTCAGAGGTTTTTCTAGCAAATATTCGACTTTTATAGTTCGGAAATGTCCTTGTTTTTTCTAGAGAGTTTCTGGGATTATTCTCAAAGTTACACATTTTTTTGGCACAAATTTACTCCCCCTTTTTATATCTACACTGGCCATACTACATCTTTCATAGACTGTGTGGCATGATTTGACAAATGTAGATTTAAAGAAACTTAAATCTCAGTAGAAACATATAAAGTATTTAGTTAAAAATTGAGAAATTGTGTTAGGATCTTGCATAATAGACCAATACAAAGTAATACAGGTATCACTTTATTATGTTCTATTATTCGTTACACCAAAGAGAGAAAAAAAAAAAGTTTTCAACAAATAAAATTAAAAAAATCCAAAAAAACATGGTCAACATTTGTATTCAACATCCCTGTGTCAAATCTCAAATGCTTTCAACATCTATTTTCTTGTTTTGCTCCAGTTTCTCAACTGAATTTGTGTCCGGACCTTGACCGGGCCGCAACGTGCTTCGATTAAAACATTCCCCTTTCAGCTGGAGGACATACTGACCTGTTGGAAAGGAAACTTTTGCTCTGGTCTCAAGGTTTTGCAGTCATGTATTTTGCTTATTCTGCTAAGCAATTGTCCAATTCTCTCTGTTGGTCCGTCGTATTAAATCCCAATAAAATACACTCGAGTACTGCAAGAATAAGCCAACTGGCAGAAAGCGTGGGATCACTCAGATCTCTATAGAGTCAGAACTGGCTGCCGTACAGCTGGACGTAGCCACTTTTGATGCTGTCAGGTAAATGTGGAGCGTCTCTTCCCCATAATGCAACAGGGACCAGAGAAGTGTGTGTGCGCTGCAGCATAAGGATGCAGTGTTTACTAAAAACCAGCAACCAGCTCTCCCTCTCTCTCCCAGCATTTAATAAAGCTCCTTTTTACATTCACTCTTCAAGGGAGTTGAAACAGATGGATAAATCTTAGTCGATTAAAATGTTTAGCATCAGAACCTTGTACAATTCTAACAAACGTCGTACGATACCATGTAAAACACTGAAATCTTTCCTATGAAAACTCCACAGAGGCTTTGTCCAGGATTTCTGTGATTTCTTCCTCCAAATATTTGCTTACATTTTTATTTTTTAACTCCGATTTACTGTGATAAACCCCCCAGTGTACTTTAAGATCCAAAATAAACTCAGGTAAAGGTGCTCACTGCATCCAATCTTCCGGAGAGTAGCTCTATCTACCGGCATAGCTAATCTGAGTTAGCCCTAGCTCAGAAAGCTAAAAGAAATTACCTCTTTTTTTTATTTCCATCCACTTATTCATTTCTATTTCCTGAAATAAACTCACAATGTACTTTAAGATACAACTTAGGTGAAAAGTCAGGTAACATTGTTCACTGCATCCATCTTACAGCAACAGTGCTATCTGGCGGTGTAGCCAACTTAAGTTAGCCCCAGAATTTTTGCCACTGCTTCTGGTTCAGTATTGGACATCCGTGAATAGTTCTGCCCCAAAAGAAGCAAACGAATGGACTAGTTTTCCACTAAGGGTCAGGATATTTACAGTCTTCTTGGCAACAGGCATGAACAAGCAGTCCTGGAAAGTCGCTCTAGGTGGGAGTTGAACTGCACGACCTGGATGAAAATAAAGGCTCTTCACACTGGTACTGGGAACCGACATAATAGTATTTATTATTTTATAGTTTTGCAGAAATACTCACATGAGTCTGCAGTCAACCTTGAATGATATAAATTATAGCAACATTTAATTTTCCTTTGGGATTAAGAAAGTTTTTTTTTTTTTTTACTGAATTTGAATTTACGGAAACTGCTTCACGTGATCGTTTGCAAGTTATTCAAACTAATATTTTTGAGACATGTCATTAAATGAATTGATTTGAAAGGCTGCCGCTGTCCACACATTTCTTCCAGGGTTTATTATTATTATTATTTTTTTTTTTTTAGATGGCTGTAAAAGATATCGCCGCCTTAACCTCTTAACTGGTTGCTGGTCTTTTGCATCGTTGTGAAATTGTGGGCCACTCTTCCTTGTGGAGTTGTTCTAACTTGTTAACACTGGAAGGTTTTCAACTACGAACGGCCTGCTTATGGTCATAACCGTAGAATATCAGTAGGATTTGGATTCAGATGTTGGCTAATCTACTACGAAATCTTCAATTTGATCAAATTTATCACAGCTCTGCTGCTTTGCTCAACAATGCTTGGGTTTAAGGTCACAAACTCTTCACAGCTTTCTAGTAAAGCGAGGAATACATGGCTCCATCAAATACAGCAAGTGTTAACGATGAAAGTGATACACCGAATATCTATCATTTTCCTGTACTTCAAGCACCTCATGTGTAATTACAGACACTATGTAAGCTCACAGAATCTTTCTCTGCATCTCTGCTGTACATAAGCCAAGTGTTTAAGTACATTTTGTCTTTCGGTGTGAACTATTTTCTCGCGGCCCGTGAGATCTGTTTACATTAAAATTTATTTGCGCTCGGCGTTTATTTTTAGATCAAAAGCCAGGGAGTCAAAGGGCCTCGGAGAACACCGAGAACAGGGCTCGCTCTGACATCTCGTCCATATCTGTCGCCGGTCTTTAGGGGCTGTGCGGCTCGTAAATTGGTACAAGCGTGTAAATTTAGTTTGCGAGACTTGACAGCTATAAAGCAGCCATTCACAGTTAGGCAGAGGTTGTGAAATATGTTGCTTTGCTACGTGATAGGCTGCAAGAGGCTGTGTCAACACGCTCACTCTCTCTCTCACACACACACGCACACGAACACACTTATCCTTGCTTGTAGTGGACAGAAATATAGACACAGAATGGTAAGAAGTACATCAGAGGCGGTTGCTTTAAATGAAACCCCCATTAATCGAGACGTATATTCTAATTGATCGTATACGACAATATTCTCAATATTGTGGTATTCAGCAAATATAAATTGTTTTGTTGATTCTAACTGGCCTAAAACAAACAAAAAAAAGTTTTAACTGATTTAACTTCATATAGTGAGAAAAAAAACAAGCATGTTTGTGCCTTTTTATATGCCGTATGTAAGCTGCTGGTTTTAACTATAAAAATTATGCCACAAATTGTTATGAAATACTGACAAAAAAAAACCAGTAAAAACCCATGTTTTCAGTTTAGCCAGGCAACACAGCAAACATGTTGAAGGGGACGATCTAGTCATATTAGACTGACTTTGACTTTTTGGCTTTTGTGCACAAAAAGGAAGAAAACCAACAGTGCTAATAACCCTGGACACGCCACTCTGCATAGCAAAGCATGGTGGTGGCCGCATCATGTAGTAGAATTGTTTCCAATCACTGCTAATTTTATTCTTGACTCTAGAGAGCTGAATACAAATATATAGAAAACTTGTATTGGTAAAAAATGTTGACAATCCGGATCACTTTCCTCTTACTTTGTGTTGGTCATGTTCTTGTGTTTGTGACAGTGAAATAAAGTTAAAGGTGCTTGAATACTTTTAACATGTGACTTCAGAACAAAACCTGGAGTAAAATTTCTCATGTGTCCAGCAACAGCAGAGTTCCTGTTGCAACCACGTGCTTCTACACACAATGTGTACGCAAGTGCATGTGTGTGTGTGGAAGTCCAGGGTGTGTGTGAGGAAAAGGGTTCAGGGACGTGTGCGTACGCCCCTGAGGGAGCACAGAAAATCCATCGCCTCAAATATTTAAAAAAAAAAAAAAAGAAAAAGAAAAATCGATGCCTCAGCACTTTTCATATGCTTGAAATTTGTCACCCCCGGAGAAAAGACCTCAGTCTGCTTACAGATGATCCTTTTTCAAAACCCGTGTCAGCAGTTTTCCAGCGTGCGGCTTCTCATATTTGGATCATTTGAGCCGAGGAACACAGGCAACTCTGTGCCGGCCGGCCCCGTCCGCTCAGAGAGCCCTTTCACAGGCTACCTGGACACTTCAGCATGTCCCTACAACAGATAAGGTCTGTGCTAACTGGAGACGGCAAATGGGCCGGAGCAAGGCCCAAACAGCCGGGGTTTGACAGCAGAGAAACTAACTGAACACTTTTAGTAAAGCATAACTCAACAACTAAAGTTAACTAATTCATTCTTATGTTGTTAGGTGTTTATAATAATTATGGAACTCAGTAGAAATCTTAAATAAACCAGTAAGCCACAGATTCTTAGTTTAACTACATCCAGTATTTATTCAGTACCATGTTAATTTAAACGCGTCAGTTCCTCAAACAAATTTTAATGTCAGAGATATTTTGAATAGTAACAAAAAAAGAAGATTTCTGTATTTTAATGGGCCTGTATTATGTCAAACTGACTTTTTTAAGTTCTACATCATGTCATAATGTTATTCCCTTATCAAAAACATACCTGGAGTGTTGCTTTGGTTCCTTCATGCATGTTTGAGAAATCCTTTAATCTCCATGGCAACCATTCAGCTGTGCTAAACGCCTGGTATAACCTAGCTCCGCCTTCGAGGACGAAGCTCCTCCTCTATACTGCACAGTCAAAGCTTCCGCCTCGCAGACTAGCCCTCCACCCCAACTCTCCAACTCAGCTCCTTCAGACTAGCCAGCAGC
Source organism: Girardinus metallicus (assembly GCA_903067095.1). NCBI lineage: Eukaryota > Metazoa > Chordata > Actinopteri > Cyprinodontiformes > Poeciliidae > Girardinus > Girardinus metallicus. The sequence continues at coordinate 16,164 of CAEGAE010060080.1, forward strand.
AATTAGCAAACACCTGGTGGAACTGTTCATCTGCTGGAAAGATTATACGAGCTGCTTCTCAGTGAAACGCTGGTAAAAACTTGTGAAAGGGTTAATAGAGGAGCCATGTTGTGTTGACTTCTTGAGCGAAGAGCTTCAGAAAGAGCCAGAGGTTTCAAGGCGTTTAATCACAAAGCCAGATTTCATTTCAGTCATTTTTATAACAACTGAAGGTAACATAGTTACTTTGATGTGCTATGAAATGGCACTTTGCGCCTAGAAAATACACAACACTGCCCCTTTAAGGACAGCTTAAACTAAAAAATTAAATTAGAAAATATCTGATTTTTCCACTCTTGGTAGCCTGTCTAAGGTTGCGCCTCATATCAAAGTGGCCTTGTCATAATCAGGCCTGGGCGAGACTAAAGAATTTAAATCGTCTTTTTAAAAAATGTGCTTTGAAGATTTAACGAGGTGGTGTTTCTGTTTTCCCTTTGGGTGAGATTGAGTTATTAATTTTTAACATGTCCTCTTCACCACTGTGGCACTCAGAGTGTTTGAGTGTCAAGGTGAGGCACAAACGATTTACTTTCACAAACACTGCGACAGACTGGTGACCTGTCCAGGGTGAACTCCGCCTCTCACCCGGAATGCTTGCTGGAGATAGGCACCAGCACCTCCCGACCCCATTTAAGGGACAAGGGTGAACAGAAAATGGATGGATGGATATATACATATATATATATATAT
>CAEGAE010060090.1:0-12411 GCA_903067095.1 Girardinus metallicus
CTTCAGATGCTGATCAACTCTTATCTAAACTTAAACAGTTTAACCTCCAACCCAAAGTCTGTCTGTGATCCATCCATCTCACCAGTATTTAAAGGCTCATTGAAGCTCCGACCTAAAACACTCATCCCGTGTGGTGGAGTGATGACGGGTTTAACTCTGTAACCTCAGCAGGCTCTGCTACCAGGCTAACACTTTGCTACTTTTACCAAATGACACCTGAAAGCACCTGGAGGCTGCAGCTCAAGCCAGCAGGCTAATCCCACAAGCAACAATGACGACGAAAACAAATTAACTGTTGGGTCTTGAAATGGATTAAAAACAAACTTTGTTAGTTCACTAGATTTTATAACTATATCACAATGAACTTGAAACAATTACTTACTCGTTGACGTCTTGTTTACCCCCAAACAATAATTCAGCCCTTGTCTTCTTCGGCTTTTATATGTTGAAGCTAATTAGACACTTTTACCGGTTCATCACTGCAAAGGTGTTTAACGCTTGTGTCTCTGCTTCAACACACCTGAATCAAATAATCAGGTAATTCGCAGGACTCTGGACAACCAGACCACAGTCTTTAGGAGGTAATTCAGTAATTTGATTCAGGGACAAATCAGAAAAAATGCGGGACATCAGAACTCAAGAACTGGAGTTTGAAACCTCTCACAGAGCTCTGGGTTGTTCAAAGTTTAGGTTGTGGGTTTATACAAAAAGTAGACATTTGAAACAGAAAAGCTAATGTTAGCCTCGCCTAAATAGAAAAGGTTCTTCTGTAAGCTAATGTTAGCCTCGCCTAAAGGTGCTTCTGTAAGCTAATGTTAGCCTCGCCTAAAGGTGCTTCTGTAAGCTAATGTTAGCCTCGCCTAAACAGAAAAGGTGCTTCTGTAAGCTAATGTTAGCCTCGCCTAAAGGTGCTTCTGTAAGCTAAGGTTAGCCTCGCCTAAAGGTGCTTCTGTAAGCTAATGTTAGCCTCGCCTAAAGGTGCTTCTGTAAGCTAATGTTAGCCTCGCCTAAAGGTTCTTCTGTAAGCTAATGTTAGCCTCGCCTAAAGGTGCTTCTGTAAGCTAATGTTAGCCTCGCCTAAGGGTGCTTCTGTAAGCTAATGTTAGCCTCGCCTAAAGGTTCTTCTGTAAGCTAATGTTAGCCTCACCTAAAGGTTCTTCTGTAAGCTAATGTTAGCCTCGCCTAAAGGTTCTTCTGTAAGCTAATGTTAGCCTCCCCTAAACAGAAAAGGTGCTTCTGTAAGCTAATGTGATGTTAGCTTCCCCTAGTGAATAGATCTACATTACAATTCAGCGATCTCTCTTTATCACCACATGCTTGGAAAGGATAAGTTAAAACGTTTAAGTTGGCGCTCCAGCTAGATCGACTTTGTTCGTCTTAAGTTTGTAAACAAGGAAAAGCTTTATCTTGGTGCTCCTCTGTGTTGACCTACTATCTGTCTGGATTGATTAAGTATCCAACAAGTTAACCAGTCTGTTCTTCAACATGAAGTGGCGTTAAAAGTCATCCATCCATCCATTTTCATTCCACCCTTGTCCCTTAGTGGGTCGGGAGGGTTGCTGGTGCCCATCTCCAGCCACGTTCCGGGTGAGAGGCGGGGTACGCCCTGGACAGGTCACCAGTCTGTCACAGCGTTAAAAGTCAGTAATACATTCATGCATTTACAGCATTCAGATAACATTTTTCTCAAAATTCAGTGCATTTTCATTAGCATTAAGGAGAAAGAATGGATGGTTCTGATTCTGCTTTCCTTTGGGTTTCCTGTAACTTTTCTTTTTCATTAAATCCTCATCACCACTATCCCCCTGAGTTTCTGTCTGCACTTTGGTCCTGTAAAACACAGGATGAAAATTCTGTTATAAGTGACATGGTTTTGGAAAAATAACTCAGAGTTCTGTTTTAAAGTTTCCATATGAAGATACAAGAAAAAACCTTCATCTGTTTTGACTTCTACTTCCTCTATTTTTCCCCACAGGGAAGAATGATAAAAACAAACTGACACAGCCAAGTTAACTCATAAAACGAGAAGTAAGCTGGGCTCTGTCAGTCATATTTTTCCTTTTACTAGTTACTTATTAGCTCTAATGTCAAGGAAACCTGAGATAAGGCAGCACTCTACACTTAATTATCCAAAATATCTCAAAAATCCATCCTTAAAATATGTGACATTTTAAGAATGGTGGATAAAAACTTGTATTTTTGGTGTGTGTAGCAATCAGTTATATATCCTTTTTTTTTAAAATCTTACTTTCTTAATTTAATATCATTATAATGACAATAAAGATGACTGAAGACAAAAAGCTGCTCACAAGCTGTAAATGCAGCAAATAAAAAGTCATCAACACTAAAAATAATATATAACTCTAGAAAGTTCCTTGATGAAAGCTCATTAATGGCTGTTGGAACAATTTGCACAAGGTGACAGTAGGTGGAGCAAAAGTTTATGTGATTTAAAAGGAAACATAATGATTGACTTCATCAGTGGGGAAAAGCAAAGGAGGCACAGAGATCTGGGTCAGATCAGCGAAGCAGGACTGAACGCAGCAAAGACCTGATCAGAGTGTAATATTGATTTTTAACAATAACAACCATGAGACGTTTATTCCTAAAATCCTCCTCATGCAAAACTTTGATGTTCCTAATTCTGTTGTGGGTAAGTGTTTTTTGTTTTTTTTTCCTTTGACATTTTTTCTTTTCATCCCTTCAAATACTAAGAGGAGAAATGCACTGAAGAGTATTTTAATATTTCCAAGAAAGGAAACAACTTGTATAGTTTTCAGTTTACTTTTGGAGGCAGAATTTGAATGAAAAGTTAAAGTTTGTTCCTGTAGCAGGTTTGAATATCTGAAGGATTTATGAATTGTTGTATTAAAACACCTAAGCAGATAAATGGAGATGGAAACAATGAATGCCTCTACATTTTATGAATCCTAATATGTAAAGAATGTGTTCACAACTACAAGTTTCACATTCATGTGCTTGAAAATATTTGACAAAATACAAACAGCTAGAGTTGTAAACACACATATTATGCATTTTAAGTTCATGACAGCCATGTTTGACTTTGAAGTTTGTGTTGGTAAAACTGAAAACAGATTGTGTTGCTTCAGTTTTTAAAACGTTTTTGACAAATGGGAGGCAGGTACAATATTTTATATGTTTGTAACTGTACAAGTTTAGGCTCATTGGTCGAAACGACTGAAGCCTGAGATATAGACGTTCAAAGCACCCTGAGGAATATCTTAACCGGAACAACTACTGCGCACCTGTAACACCGAAGTTTTGTGTAAAATGTTGATGAAGTTTTATTCTGATGTAGGTTGTAGCAGACTGCAGTTCATCACCAAAACAAACCAAAAGAATGGAGAGAAAATCTACAACATCTAGTTAGTATGAACTGCTTATTTATTCCTTTTTTGACAGTGATATCTCATTAATTTACAAACTTCCTCCTAGTTGACATCATCTGCTTTGTGTCCCACAGCTGCTCCTCCTAATGTAGCAAACGTAACTCCGGTGACACAGAATGAAAGCAGCATAACTCTGCAGTGGAATAAGGTTGACAGCGTCTCAACATACCTACTGCAGAGGGAAGGAGCTGAAGATGTTGATGTGTCTGACAGTCCTGGAGACCCAGTAGTACATGTGGTCTCTGGTCTGACGGCTGGGAAAAGATACAGATTCACTCTGTTTTCTGTGGCCAATGGACTCAACCGCTCTGGATATCAGTTTACTGCAGTAACCGGTGGGTGACCTCTTAAGGCTTATATGTATATGTTGACATTACTGGAATCTGCATCGCTCTGATCTGACAAAAACTAACTATTCAGTGTTGTAGTAAAATCAAAACTCAACATTCATCATGGGCTATTGGTTGTTTGCAACAAAGAGCTGATTAAACATTTGAATTTTCTGTACCAGGTGGAAACGCTTTACTGGGGTTTTACCATTTTCTTTGTGTTTTTTATGGACTTTTTAAGTATTCAGAAAGAAAGAAAAATGTTTTGTTCATGTAAAGACAATTATTCAATCAGGTCTTCTGAAGAAAATTGCACGTTCAAATTTTCATGGTTTCTTTTTAATTTTAATGTCTTTTTTGTTTAATATCTTGAAGTTAGACATTATTTTTATCCAAACTATTCTTGCAAATAATTGTTTTTTGTTTATTTTTGTTGTATTAATTATTTTTGAAATCATCTCATCCTGACCCTGCCTTATATCATCTCAACTCTTCTTTATAATACGTTTAAAACGTTTGACACAATTTAATAATATCTATTTGTCTTGGCTTTTTAGTTGTTGTTTAAATGGAGTATGATGGAATATGGAGCAGGATGAAACCTTTGTGAACCTTTAAATACATAATTTGCAGGCAGACTGCTGGCATCTCTGCAAGTGAAATATACAATTCTTCAAATTAAATTAATTGTTCTTGGTCATATTTCAGCTCCTCGTGATACTGACAGGTTTGAACCCATCAGTCAAACTGAGACCAGTATAACTCTGGAGTGGAGCAAAGTGGGAGACATCGACACTTATACTCTTTCATATGATGGGACTGAGGTCAACGTAACTCACTCTGCAGGAGGTGGAAAACACACAGTGTCAAATCTGACCAATGCTACTAGATACAGCTTCACTCTCTTCACTGTGTTTGATTACGCCAGAAGTAATGGAGCAAACATCCCTGCAGTCACTGGTGAGATGTTAATTAGATGTAATAATTTATATTAAAATATAATACATACACATGCATTGAAATTTAAATCTTAATGATTCTGGGTCCATAGAAAAATGACAAACATAAAAAGTTGTCATGCATAATTTCATTGTTTTTCATGTAATGATCTACTTTGCTCAGATGTTGCTGCCGCATATGAAGACAAGCTGCAATACAAAGAGTACCGAGGAATTTTACTGTCCTGTTCAGAGCTGTTTTATTAATTTCTAACAATAGTTGCTTTATGTTCATGTTCACATTGTAGCTCTTCGGAAAACTGAAAATTTTGAACCCATCAGTCAAACTGAGACCAGTATAACTCTGGAGTGGAACAAAGTGGGAGACATCGACACTTATACTCTTTCATATAATGGAGATGAGGTCAACATAACTCACTCTGTAGAAGATGGAAAACACACAGTGTCAAATCTGACCAGTGCTACTAGATACAGCTTCACTCTCTTCACTGTGTTTGATTACGCCAGAAGCAGAGGAATAAACAGCACTGCAGTCACTGGTGAGATGTTAAATAGTTGGTTTATAATGCTACTCTCTATACTACATTTATCTGCTGGATTCATTTAGACTCTATTTTGAATTATTTTCTGCCTGTTCAAAAAGCAAAGCAACAAAAACGGCTTAAATACGTCATGTGAAGAATATTGCTTTTAAATTTCCTCCATGGTATATTTTTTATAACTTTTTGTTACTCAAAAATAACAAACATATTGACTGATAATAGGAGGAGATGCTTAATATCATATAAGTATAGTTAGATTCTGAATAACTGACCAGTTACTGACCAGTTACTGACCAGTTACTGACCAGATCTTTTCTGTTACTTTGTCTGATTTTTTTTGCAGTGGATTTTGTTTCACATAACTTTAAAAAAAATAACAGAATTAAAACCAAATTATTGTAAACTTTGCATGAAGTAACATCTAATCTGCTGATGTTTAGAATGAAACATATAATTTTGTGTAAATTTCTCATCCTTTCTTGTTCAAATTGCAGCTCCTAGTGATACTGACAGGTTTGAACACATCAATCAAACTGAGACCAGTATAACTCTGCAGTGGAGCAAAGTGGGAGACATCGACACTTATACTCTTTCATATAATGGGACTGAGGTCGACATAACTCACTCTGCAGTAGGTGGAAAACACACAGTGTCAGGTCTGACCAGTGCTACTAGATACAGCTTCACTCTCTTCACTGTGTTTGATTACGCCAGAAGCAGAGGAGCAAACATCCCTGCAGTCACTGGTGAGATGTTAATTCTTATAGGATAAATGTGAATTAATATTTACTCATCTGCTTATTTACACTGAGAACTATAAAATTAAACCAAATTAAAAACATTTTTATTGAAGACATCATGTAATCAGTTTTCTCCGTTTTGGCTCTTTTCAGCTCCTGAGAACCCAACAGAGTTCAGCCCAGAAGAACAAACTGAAACCAGTATAACTCTGCGGTGGAAACCAGTACAAAACATCCAAGATTACACAGTCACTTATAAAGACACAGAGATAATAAATATTATTAAAGCATCAAATCAAACTGTGACACAAACTATCTCAGGTCTGGACAGTGGAACCAGATATGATTTCTGGATCTTCAGTGTGTTTGATTATGCAAGAAGCAGCGGAGCAAAATTGACCGAAGCTACAGGTAAGATATCTGAGAAACATCGTTACAGAGAAACGTTAGGGTCCTATTTAAAATTAAAGATAATGCATGTAATATCTGGGATGGTAATGATGAACTAGATCTTTTATTAATTCTGTATTTTTGTCAATGAAGACAAAACAAGAGGAGAACTTTATAACATCGCAATGCTTAATTTGTTTATTATTATTATTCTTATGCTTGTGTGTCTTTTCTTTTCCTCAGTTCCTCCACAGGTGTCTTCAGTCCATGTTGCAGAGCGATTTGTAGACCGAGCCACGTTACAGTGGGAGGATCCAAATAAAGGCTGGGAATACGAGCTTCATGTTGACGACCGTCATATAAACATTATTCCAACTAATCTAGTTACATATTCAGTAGAAAATCTAAAGGCTGGAACAAATTATTCATTCAGCATCACCACTCTGTTCTCTGGACTCAGGAGCTCTGGTTACTCTGGTATCATAGTAACAAGTATGTATACAAGTCTTTACATTTAGAAATCTCATTTCTAATGTGCATTATTATCGGCTGAAATGTTTAGTGTACTTGAACCTTTTGCATATAAATAATTAATTTAATATTCCAGAAATCGACTGCAGTGCTGTAGCCTGGAGTGTCACCAACTCATCAATCCAGGGAACAGTCGAAGGCTTGTTCTCCAGCGCTACGGCCTCTAATGGATCTGAAACTCACGTCAGTCCTGAAGGGAAAATCGTGACTTTTTCTGGTCTCTATCCTGGAGCAACATATGAGATTTCTCTACTGTATGAAACATCGTCTGAACTTTATCCAGAGTGTGGCATCAAAATATCCACCAGTAAGTACAAACCACTCATTATAGCTTTATATCTATAAAAGAAGTTATATTAACTTATAATAAGTCTTAGACTGAGTATGTACTACTGTATTGGTAAAAGGAGGTGGACTATTCACTGATAGTATTATTATTATGGGTCATACAATTAGCTTAAATGTGCATTGAAATACATTTTATTCATGAAGGTATTTAATTCGAAACTGACATGATTTCATAACTGATAAAAATATTTTACAGGACATGTTTATGATGTAGAACCAAATGCATTTTATGATTCTGACAAATTAATAAACTCTTCTTTCTCTTTACAGTATTTGTTTTAAAAATAATAGTTTTCTGATTCTTTCCTCCCAGTTCCTCCTTCTATATTTCCTCACTGCAGCTTCTGGGGTTCTGGCTACAGCGCTCTGATCAAATGGGAAACACCGAATGGTGTTTGGACGACAGGTGAACTCAACATCAACGGGAAAACTCTCACTTTAAACCCAAATCAGAATCAGCTCATTGTGGACGGACTTCAACCGGCCAAAACGTATAAAGTCTCTGTGATTTCAAAGCTGGTAGCAACATTTAACAGAAGCTCTGAACCATCAGTTTTTGTCTGTTCGACTGATAACAGAGGTGAGCAAAACTTCACACATTTTCTGTTTTGCTTTGATAAGTAATCATTTCTCTAATCGATTAAACGAATCCTTCCAGGAGTCATCGGAGGATCTGTGGTCGGTGTTCTGCTTGTTGCTGTTCTGATCTGTGTCATTGGACTTCTTTTCCTTAAAAAGCCAGATATTATCCGGTCAGTGTTTCCTCAATGACAGCACCATCACTAAATATGATCGATAGTATGAAATTTACCATTTCAATCTTTATATTTGTTAAAATAGCAGAAAAATGCCTTTCATCCTTGAATCCAGAAGAACAGAAAGAAGTGAGAAGTGAGTACACTGTAAAACAAAACATCCTGTTCAACATTAACGTTCACAAGTCATGCAACTAGGCAGAAAAACTAAAATAACTGAGAATAAAACTTCTGATCAGTTTAAGAATATTGTTTACCATGGAAAAGTCTTAACCATACAGCTTATTCATATGTAACTTTAATGTCAAGATGTCTACTTAGTTTACATACAACTAAACCAAATTTATCAACCGATTTTAGGTTTGTAAAACTATTTCACACAACAAAACTTCATGTGTTTTCATATGTTGCAGTAATTGATTTTTTTGAGGCAATTGGTTTGCATGGATTTAAATAAACACAACACATTTTCTTTGCTGTACGATTTGTTTTTTCAAGTTTGCAGATTGATGAAATAATAACAATAACCTGTTTTTGTCCAGAACTGTTTCTGCAGCCAAATTTCCAGACCACTTCCAGCAGCTGAGCCTGGATGAAAACAGAGGCTTCAGTCAGGAATATGAGGTTCACAGAATAAATATATCCAGAATTAAATCTTCTCTTTATCTGCTCTGCTTTTAAAACAGTCTGTCTCATTCAATGCATGTGTTTCAGATATCAGCTGTTCAGTTTTATGGTGTCGTATTTAATTTTAGGCCCTCATTCCTGTTGGCACAGGCCAGACATGTAAGGCAGCGATTCTACCAGAAAACAGAGAGAAGAACCGTTTTAACATCCTGCCTTGTGGGTTCAGGTCTTATTGTGGCTCCATGTTTACACTGAAATACCAGCTGAAGATGTTTTAGGAAATGTTCACCTTTTCTCTTCTCATCTGAGAGTTTCTGTGTTTCCTCAACAGATGACTGGTGTCGGGTCAAGCTTAATACATCAGCGCCCAATGAGACGGACTATATAAATGCCAGTTACGTACCAGTAAGTGTCCATATTAATAACGCATTTGCTTAGAGAAGAATGTTCTTTTTTCTCCAGGATTTGAAGTAAAGTCCAGAGTTGTTTATTGTTTGAAAAATAAATCAGTAGAAATGGTTTTGTTGAGTTTTTCTCCTTTGTCTAGATTTTTAGGTACAACTTCTCTATTGGTCTCTTTTTTTCTTTATTTATATTTAAGATAATATCCTGTCACAGGTAGGGTAACTTTCTTATTTCATTGTTTTCTTGATGTGAATGTATCTGCTGTAGCAGTCTGTATTACAGCAGCTCTGAAGGTGCTTCTGACTGAAGATGCTCAGATGTCTGCACCTTATTTTAAAATATTTGTTGAACTTCTTGTGCATTTACATTAAGCTGAGCACCAGCAACTTGAACTGACACGACCGTTTTTATTTTGCTGATGATCTGCAAAGAGCCTAACAAATAAAAAAAAAAATACTTTGGCTGCGTTCACACTGCAGCCTGAAGTGACCCAATTCCGACTTTTTGTCAAATCTGATTTCGTTTTATTTATTTATTGCCGTTGTCGTTCACATTTCAAAATATAAGCGACTTGAATGTGATCTCCAGTGTGAACTGCAAACGCCTGAAAGTGTGCCGCATGCGCAGTAGAGGGCGCCATAAGGTCACAGATAATAGAGTGTGCTCAGTATTTTGCCAACCGCCATAAAAAAAAAAGTAGAAGAAGAGCTCAGTGTTTGCGGAAGTAAACATGGATGCTAACAGTGGTGGATATCTTTCGATTTCGGGAGTCAGAACATTAACAATTTAATCCTTGTTATTGTCCGCCATGTTTGTTGTTCTTTTTCCCGCTTCTCACTAATCAGGACGCAGAATAGTGACGTTTGTCGAATATCAGTGACGTTCCGGTCGGATCAATGCGACACGTCTGTACAGATTCCGGTTGTGTTTGAAAACACAACCGGAGTCTGTGTTTTCAATATCCGATACATATCGGATATCCACGGGTCGCATTCGAAAAAATCCGATCTGTGTTGTTCAGACTGTCATGAATCGATCAGATGCAGGTCGCAGTAAGAAACAAATCGGAATCGGGTCACTTCAGGCTGCAGAGTGACCGCAGCCCTTTTCTCTGTAGGGCTACACCAGCAGCAGAGACTACATCGCCACGCAGGGTCCTCTGCCCTGCACAGTTGTTGATTTCTGGCGGATGATTTGGGAGCAGAAAGTGCAGAGAGTTGTCATGGTTACCAACCTCATCGAAGCAGGACGGGTAAGTTTTCAAAAAGCAAAGTTATTCAAGTGTCAGATTTTAAAGGAAGTTAAAGTACAAAATAAAAGTTAATAGGTTATTTTCCTTGTTAAATTGTAATCAAAAGGGAAATGAATTATAGCAGATGGTCAAACTGTTGTTTAATCAGAAGATGAATGATGGAAATTTTGTGTATGTTTTTATGTGTAGACCAAATGTGCACAGTACTGGCCTGAAGACATGAGGGAGAGTCAGTATGGAGACGTGTTGGTCTCTGTAACATCTGAACTGAAGGAACCCAGCTGGACACTGAGGCAGTTTACCCTCAAACAGGTACAGGACGTCACTTTAACACATAAATACTAACATAAAGTCTAACAAAACTCTGAACTCTTTTGGTTTTGCCGCAGAGTTGCTCTTATAAATTCCCGTTTTCTTTAGGAGTTTCAGTGTTTTTATGAAGTTGTGCTAAATGTTTTATTGAATGTTGACGTTTCCATGCAGAAAAGAAGCTCAGAGGAACGAACGGTCAAACATTTCCACTTCGCTGTCTGGCCTGATCGCGGAGTCCCTCAGGGCACAGAGGTCCTGATCCAGTTCAGAAGGATTGTGAGGCAGGACATAGAGAGTGACGGATCAGAGGCACCAACCGTGGTCCACTGCAGGTACACCCCAGTTTACCCAGTATGGTCTGTCTTTACTCCAAAGATGTTTGCAGCAACAATCAGCAAGACTTCCAGGTTGTGGCTTTGATGGACTTAAATAAATCCAGATATTTCATTTTGTTTTGCTGTTCCAAACTAATGAAAACACTTCAGATTAACTGATTATTTTTCTAAATATATATTTGCAAATATGCCACTATATTATGGCACCTTATTTTTATTTTTTTACACACGTGCAATCCAAACTTTTGGGTTGTAGTAATGAAGTCAAAAGATGCAAAAATCCATGCATGAACTTAATTTAAAAGAAATTTCCTACATAGAGTTAAGAAATTTCAGTGTTTGAAAAATTGAAATTTATTTTACATTTGAGCTCAGAAATTAATTGGATTAATCAAAAAACCCAAGAGTTTTTTTTTCTATGTACATTAACCCTAATTCTGCGTTTGTGTAGATTGAGAAAACATTTGCAGGTAAATAAAAAAGTGGATTATTTGCAGTTTAACACACCAGAGCTGCTTGTGTTTCTTTGCAGCGATGGAGTGGGAAGAACGGGAACTTTCATCGCTCTGGACTTCCTGCTGCAGCAGCTGGAGAAACAACAAGCTGTCGGCATCAAGGACTTTTTACTCAGGATGAGGCGACATCGATCACACATGGTGCAGACGGAGGTAAAACTTCTTTATGCTGCTTCAGGATAATTATTGAAGCAATAAAAGCAAAAAAAATAAGTTCTGGAAAAAAGTGTTTGCCCATTTCTACCCTGTTGTGCTAAATTGAGACTTTTCTGGTGACAAATTTGAACTGTAGAGCTGAATTATCCATCTAGAACTTTTAAATGTGCTGAATTTGACAGTTTAAAATGAATATTTATTCACGGTGTAGATGGTTGTTCTTTTTTTTTATTTTGAACAAACTCAGTTTCACACATACAGATAATGTAAATAAATGAGCAGAAGCCTGTTGTAAATTTCTGTTTCCGTCTTGATCCAGCTGCTGCTACTGAGTTGAATTTTGTTTCTTTTCATGACTGAATGTGTTACATCATTATAGAGGAAATTAGGGCTGAAACGATTCCGCGATTGATTCGAGTACCTCGATTATTAAAATTCCTCGAGGAAAATTTCCCTGCCTCGAAGCTTCGTTAATTTATGTTTTATTATTTAGCGCACCGTGTTCCGGTAGGAACATTACTTGCGTTGCACAGCGCTCTCACTTCCGCCTCTGAGTTGTTGACGAAAGCTAAGTGTTAGCAGCATAACGTCCCATCTTTAAGTTCGGCCAGGGGGGATTTTATTGATTTATGATAATGCCCGGGTTTTCAAAGTTTTGGGGGACCAATAAGCATCTTTAAAATGACCGGCGCGATACCTGGAGTTACGGCAACTGAACATTGGGAAGCGGCTGCGGGAGGATTTATACAGGTGAGCTGATAGACTGAACACGGCGGGCGGCTGAGTAGTTGATGGTCCGTAAGTG
>CAEGAE010060094.1:0-11269 GCA_903067095.1 Girardinus metallicus
GTTTAGCACCACAATACATTAAAGATCTGCTGTTGTTCTACCAACCTTCCAGACCCCTCAGGTCTTCTGGTTCTGGTTCTGGTCTGCATCCCCAGAACCAAACGAGGAGAAGCAACATTCAGCTTCTATGCACCACAAATCTGGAACAAACTTCCAGAAAACTGTAAAACAGCTGAAACACTGAGTGCCTTTAAATCTAGACTAAAACCCCACCTGCTTAGAGTATTTGAAACGTAATCAATTACGAATTTAATGAGTGTTTTGATTGTTGCTTCTATGTTGCATGACTGTGTTTTTGTGTTTGTTACGACGTAAAGCACTTTGAAATGCCCTGCTGCTGAAATGTGCTATACAAATAAAATTTGGTTTGATCTGATTTGAAGAAGCCGACAGGAAGCAGCATGAGGACGATAGTTTGTTCTTTTTTTTTCTGACGAAGTGCAGCTGGCTCCATCAGATCACACAGTGCACAAAAAGTGGTGTGACTTTCCAACGTGTAACTTTTCTACAATTTACCCAAAACGTAGCATACGTAACCGCTCACAGGTTTGTCGCCTCTAACGCCTGAACAAGGTGACGTCTCCTCTGATTGGCTGATAGATGATGAACTCTTGCGCTATGACTGAATTATGAATACATCTCATGTAACTGTTAACATTTGTTGCTGCCATGACTTTTAATGACTTATCACGTGGACAAACTTGTTCATGTGTGATTTAGATTTCATTTCTTATTTAATGGAAACACCACAATCAGCAGGAAATAGACAAAGATTTGTGTACATTTGTATGGAAACACAGCTACTGATATGGACCAAGCAAGTAAATCCGTTTTGTTCATGTATCCCTTTTCACTGATAAAAATATGACATGCTTCATAGTATGCAATAAAAGAGAAAAATAAAATGACAATTGAAAATAAAACTACGTGCGACACACACAAGTGTTAGGATCTTTTTGACATTAGCAGAATAAAGACAGATTTGCACACATTTGTAATGGAAGCGCAGCTGGTGAGTAGAATGTATATATTTTACAACACTGTAAATGTAAGTATACTTTTTAGCCATTAAAAAAATGAAGGAAAATACCGCCACACAATGTATAAAAGTGACGACGGAAAAATATGAACACACACACACACGCCCACCCCCGCACACACACACACACACTGTCTTTCTGAAGCAGAGGGGCTCCTCCCAGGACTCCCCCCAACACACACCTGTACACCGCTTTGTCCCAGCATGCCCTTCATCAACACAGCACCCTGCACACGTAAAAAACCTTTACATCTTTGCAACTGCTCAAGAGGAAACTGGAAAAAAAAACATCCTAGCCTTCACTCAGGTTAAGTTTAGTGCTCTCCCTGTCCAAAAGACCCACTTTGATAGAGAACTGCATCTATTCTGCAGCAGCCTTTTCACAACGTGGTGACTGACTTTGACACTCAGCCATGAGGGATAAGTTCTGTGCATCCCCAACTTAAAACACAGCTCTGCCTTTCTCTCTGCTGTGGCTGCATGAAAGCATTAATGTTTCAGCCAGGCTGCAGTGCCAAAGCCCTGAATTTCTGCCTGGCGGTGTCAGGACTTGTAGAGTTGGATCACTGTTAAAGACGGTTCACTCTTAGTCCCACCATGCAGTGCTTGACTTCCTCCCTCTTACAGGTTTCAGTTATACAGAGGAATAATGTAACACCTCTGATGAGTTTGAAGCATTTATTACAGTGTCTATATGTTACTGTGTGAATGAATGAAAACAGGCCAGCAGGTTTTTCTTTTCTTGTTTTTTATTTTTATTGGTGAAACACAAGCTCTATTCGCATTGATTTAGTTTTACTTAGGGGCCACATGCTTTTTGCAAACTCTTTGTGTTGTTAATCCTGTGCGAATCGGCCATGTTGGTAATTTGTAAAGTAAAAATTCCACTGTCCTGCGATAATACAATGATTAGTATTATATGTGATTTAAACATAAATGGGTACAGTCCAAAATGTAATTAAGTGTTTTTTTTACTTTTCTGGGCTCATTTTTATTTGCTGTTGGATAAAAATGGTGGTTCCTTTGAAAATCTTCTGGGTCCCTAAACCCTATCAACCCAGCATCAAAAACAAAATACTGAAGAGAAGCAAAATAACATGGAAATGGTGGATCACATCATGCATTGCACTGTGCAGTAAGAATCATGTTTTGCTGTTTGCAGCTTTCAGTTATACAGCTTGCTAGCACCGAGATGTTCCCATAGCCTGAAAAGTTTAACATCAACTCACGTCATTCCTCGAGTTGACGCGTGGTAACATGACACCCAGGAGATGTCTGCAAATTTCTGCAAACGTTTTGTGAAAAGGCACCACGTAGAAAGCAGACGTTAGGGAGTAATTTATGTATTATATGGGGTCCTGTGCGAAAAAGGCTACCACCATGGCCTTCCTACACAATTCCGCTCAATTCTAATCTCGCTTCACAGTTCATAGTCAGGGTTTTCTCCCATTCACTTTGATTCCCCTAGTAGAATTTCAGCTAGACTAATCAACAAACAGAAGGAGAAATTATGAACAAGGTTGATTGTCTGTTTTAGAGTTGTAGTCTGCCTGTAGTTTTAGCAACGGCAGAGATGGAAGTGAACAAATCCGTTCAGTCCGTGTTGGCCACGCTTCCAAATATTGAATTAACATCAACAGCCGTCTCGTTCAGCATGGCTCTTCTCTTTTTGCAGTGGAGGATGGTTGTTTGAAGTGCAGAAAATTTCAGATAAGCTTCAAAGCGTCAATCTGGTGCATTACATTCATTGTGGCCAGAGGTAAGCGATTCAGTAGCCAACCAGGAAACAATGGTTTCTCAATAGCCAAGATGGAGCAAAGCGTATATCAAGGTGTTGATTTTTACCTGGTTACCAATAGACAGTACTTTGTGTAAAAAAAAACAACAAAAAAAACCAATATATATATATATATATATATATATATATATATATATATATATATATACGCATGTTTCCATTTAGAGAAAATGTGAAAAGTTTAGGGGGTATGAATACTTTCAGAAGTTACTGTAGCTTATCAGGAAAGCAGTGTAATGCACGATTAAAAAAAATAAAAAATTTAAGTACTTTTTTTTTTTTTTTTTTACCATTTCTGGATAGTTCAGGATATGAAAAATATCATTCATGTTTAACATTGTGAATTGCTGGTGTGGTATATCACCTGATGGGACCTCTCATTTGGTTAACAGGTGCTTCATTGTTTTCCATTGAGGCAGAAAGTCATATTTGTACCAAAGCAAGATTGCTGGATAAAAGGTGTTACAGTTTGTTTTGTTGTTTCCTGGGGGGCACTGAAAATGAGTTCACAGCTACGTGATCTCCTCCTGTGTTTACCTCTGACCCCTGCAAACCCTCCCCCACCCTTTCATTCCCCCCAAAACAGGGAAAAGCTGCCCTGGGATCTAGGCAATAACAATGGCTCGACTGTGAAGTCCCGAGTCCCAGTCCCACACAATGACCATGTCCATGTCGATTAATGTAGGGTGGCGGTGGAGGCCGGTCTGGCGGAGGCTAATAGCTTATTACACAGTGTAAAATTACAGTGCGATCTGGAGAAGTTCCAGTAGAATGGGTCCAATTAAAGGAGAAAAGAGAAGGGGGGGAGGGTGAGTGTGTGCATATGTGTGTTTGTGGAAGAGACAGTGGTGAGAGTATCGGGGGTTAGGACAAGTTCAGCAATGTACGTTCCCCCCGAGCTTTGGTCTAATTTACCCCCTCAGAGGTTTCCTGGGGACTGACACCCTTCGTGACTAAAAATATTTGAAGGTTTTCCTGATCTGTGGTTGTTTGAAATAACCCTCCAAACAACCACCCTCACCACCACGTAGTTCTGGATAAACAAGGGTGTTTACTGGTTCATATCAGCTGAGAATCAGAACTGGGAGAAATGTGAGGTTTTATCTCTGTTTAAATCCAGCCGTTCTGTGAAGACCTCTGAGAAGCTCTTGAACATCTTCCAGAGCTTTGTTCAGTTGTTATCCACCAGCGACAAGCATTACCTTGCAATTAGTCACACAACTCTGTCCAGTGAGAAATACACATGATTTCAGCGTTGAAGCTGTACGTAGACCTCATTCAGATTCATTGTCGCAATTTAGACCTTTATGAATTTCGGTTATGCTTAGACCAAGCAAAACAGTTCCATGTAAAAATGTGTCTAAGATCAGCATTATTTTTTTTCTATATTCCACTCTAAAGTAAATCATGCCAAAAAATTTCAGAAAACAAAAAACCAAAACTCATTTGTGTCATGATTGTGTGCAGTTGATGGTGGACTCTGTTGAAGAGAGACAGAGGCAGCAAGTGGTGATGATAGTTTAATAAAAACAATGACTAAAAACTACAGGGAGCCAGAGCAGAACAAAAACTCAAACCAGAAAACAAAGCCAGCAGGGCAACGGGCCTTTAATAGACTTAACCATGGCAATGTTATCATATTGGGCAGTAATGCACTTCCTTTGCCAGTAGCCGTCCCCAAAAACAGCAAGCAAGAACCATGAGGATGACCTTGAAGAAAGCTGAAAACTCTGACTGCGGGAATGTAGACCTGCCGGTGAACCATTTGCCCTGAAAGAATTAGCTTTATTCTCACTTGTTTTAGTGAGACATCACATAAAACCCAGAAAAGTGTAGTGTACTGAAGTGGACCCAACTGCAGCAGGCAGGAGACATTAGAGTTGAAGATTTGATGGAAAAAATGAAGATGCCACTTACAAAAAAAAAAAAAAAATGTACAAGGAACCAAATGAATCCAAACTGGAGAGCAAAGACAAGAAAAGAGACAAAGAGAGGTGACTGAGAATGAGGAGTTATTATACTGGGAGGTTGGTAGAGGGAGATGATGAGCTGACTGATTGCAGGTGTGAGTAGTTGGAGTAGGAGCCAGGCTGAGGTGGGGAAAAGAGAAAGTGACTCAGGAGAGCGAGAATACAGGGGAGCAGGAAATAACAATAACAATAAGGAATAACTTAGACTAAAGAAACATGATAGACTAGAACAACAGAAAATAATTAGAAGAAAAAAAACATAACTGACAAAAAACCCCCAAAAAATAAACACCACTGTGCACCAAACAGAAAAGTTATACATAATTTGTTTTACCTGAACATGTCCACTGTCCTGAGATTTCTCTACAAAGCAGGTGAATTAGAACTGTACTCTATGAAAATGTTTAAATATTTTATTTTCTGTATAATTTCAACAAGTTGAAATGAACTTATTTCCCCAAGAGAAAAAACAAAAGTGGTAGTTACTAAGTGTAAATGCAAGACAGAATTACCTGCCACACATGTGCAATTACACACAAATACACCACTTATTTGGTGGCTCTCTGAGATGGGGTATGACGAAGTTGAACTTATTTAATAAAACCTTATTTTCATGTTGTAGACCATGACATTAATAATCTTCCTATTTCCTGTTTCCCTTCTAAATTCAAGTCTGTTTGAGATTCTCTACTGAAACTCGTTTGTCACAAAGTGTCATTAGCATTTTGTTTTTTTTTTCTCAATGGGATATAGAATCTTGTCAGTTTGATGTTTAAGCCAAAAGAGCAGAGCCAACAGAAGGGGTTAAAATAATCCATTTCATTGGTTGGGAGCTCTAACAACTGCTCTCCCTCTCTCTCTCTCTCGGCGTCATCATTGGCCCGCAGAATTTCCATTGTGCTCGCCGGTGCAGGTGTGGGACATGCTTTGTTGATCATAATCCCCCTGGCAAGCGGAGAAGCTTTGAGTGTGTTTGACGTACCCCACCGGCAGGCCCTTTGCTCCTCAGCCGCCGAGCAACCACCGTCTCCAGCGGCCGCTCATGGGATCCGACAGGCGGAAAAATAATGAACAACACCTCAACCCGGAGCTGACCTGGCTCCAATTCACCAGCTCCACACGAGGAGTAAACGAACCACTTAAGTGAGCCTTCCAAGATCAAATCATGCGGCCCCCACCTCCGCCGCCCAGCTCCCCACTGTCAGCCTCTTACACACTCCCACTTTTAACTTCCCAAACAGTCAAGATATTTTCCTACATAAACAAACATTATGTTTCATTTTTCTATGACTGGACTGGTTGTGGCACCCAGGCCTCTGTGATATCAATTTTTATTTGTATACTGGTAAAACTAATTAAAGTTATGGCTATACTCCTTTAGGTCAGTTAGGGATACCAACATTACATCTGCTTGATCAATAAAATCACCGTGAGGGAAATTTATAGAAACTGTTTCATTACTTTCTTCAAATTGGGAAGTTTACATACAGTTCACCAGTCATGTTGAGTCCGCTTTAATTAAACTGTAGTTTGTTTACCTGGAAAGTGTGGTTCAATTGGGGAAGTGTGAAAGTGTAATCAAACTCTGATGCGGACCAAAAATGCTAACTCTCTTCCGCCTACAAACCTAGGTTTTGGATCGGTTAAAGTGAACTCTGGTGAAGTTCATATGTGAATGCAAAACATACTTGAGTACATTCCAAAAGCAGGAAGTGGATTATAGTGCAAGGAATTCCGGGTAAATAAAACCAATAAATGTGACATTCTAGCGCTATCAGGAGAAGTGGTTTATGATCTTTTGCCAAACACAAAAATTAAATCCTACAACTGCTAAAATCAGATTTTTGTTTACATTTTGTAAAGAAGGAAGTTGCTCTCAGTGTCTTCTTCAGAAGTTTTTGGGTTGCTTCCTTTGGTGGATCTTGGTGCAGCGCCCCACAGGCTAGGAGGGGAACAGGCTTTTTAAAGGCTTTGGTTCGTTTGACATGTTGCTGCGTGAAATTGAAATGCACCAGCTGAAAATGCAACAAATGTTGCAATTCTGGTCCCCAATCAAAACTACTCTACCAGGCTATAAGGTGTGAAAACACTCTTAAGGTCTTGGTGAAAACTTCATGCAACACTAGATGGAAATAAATCTCGTGACATTGCCAAAGCTTATTGAAACAATGCCACAGCAAATGCGTGCAGTAATCAAAGCTAAAGCCGTTCCAATGAAATATTAATGTGTGGCCTTTTTTTGTTGGGGTGTACTTTTCACTAAGCTCACATTTCTGTTTTGAGAAGTTTCTTTTTTTTTATTGGTCTAATGCAATATCCTAATTTCAAATTATTTGAAATTGAAGATCATAATTAACAGAAATAAATGCTTTCTAACATCCATCTGTGTGTAATTACAATAAGTGATACAATGTGCTTCACTTATTGATTCGTCCATTTATTTCAAGAATTTCATCACTAATATTCTAATTTATCGACTGGCTCTGTATTGATCCCCTTTTTTACTGTGATGCCTCAAAATCAATTCCACTGCAACCAACTGCCTTTAAAATTATAATTTGGTAAATAAATCTTCCACTTGAGTGGAGCGTATGCTGAAACATGATGATGACATCATCATCATCCCATCAAGTTTTTGATGTTTAGGAATCTAAGCCATGAAATGTGTTACTGTAGATCATTCCAGGACGCGGGTAACGCCTTGCTCTGACATCACCGTCACTCCGTGTCCTTATTTGACTCCGGCAGTCAGGAGATCCTTGATGAAGCTGATCCCCTGTCCATCATGTGAAACATGCTGACTAGATGGAACAGTTGCTTTCTGTCCTTCCCCTAAGATGTCTCTCATTAGTGAGGCGCACTTCTCTGCCGGTCCATTGTCAAGGGGAGCAATTTGGGGCTGGGGGGTCACGTTGGGTGGGCTTAGGTCATGAACCTACAGTATATAGTCATCCAGCGAAATAGCACCAGGAGACCTGTGCTTAACCCGCTTCCCAGCCGCTCCAACAATGCCGCTTTTCACGTCGAGCTGATACAACCGTGCGATTGCCAAATTAGGACGGGATGCCTGATGTTCTAGGCGCAAAAGAAGGTGATCAAACAGAGCTCGGGTCAATGGATCTGCCTCTAATTGAGAAGTTCACACTTGGCAGCGGGGCAACTCATTCAGCAGACAGTGCTGCTGCTGTCTGCCAAGGGGGAAGAGTTTTGAGTCTGCCCGGGGTCATCTGCTGGTTGTTCAGAAGTCATTGGGGCACAAAGGTAGAAATCTGCTTTATGTGATGAAGGTGACAGAATGTAAGTGAGCTATACTGATCCAAATTCTAGGATTTGGGTAACCTCTGAATATGGATTTCTTTGGGACTTTATGCAGAATTTAAAAATAGCACTTGGGACTTTGTCTATCTTCATTTGAGTTAAAATGTTATTCCCTGATCAAAAACATACTGTTAGTGTTGCTTTGATTCTTTCAAGCATGTTTGAGAAATCCTTTAATCTCCCATGGCAACCATTCAACTGTCCAAAACGGCTGGGTGGACCGAGGCCCACCTTCGAGGATGAAGCTCCTCCTCAGAGCTCCAGTTTCCAAGCTCCTGAGTGTCCGGACTCCCCTCCTGAGTTTTTGTGTTGTCTTGAAGTCAAAGACATTCTAACACGCCAATGTGTTGCAGCTAAACAAGGATCTGGGGATAAAAGTAAATTGCATCACATCTAGATATCATCCTAAAAAAATAGACCTAGGTTTTTGCTAAAAGATGATTTAAAAAAATCACTTTGGGTAAAAAGAATTTACTTCGACCATTATTTTAGGAATATTGCCACAATATTCCTAAAGGTAATATTATCGCCTTTAGGAAGGTGACAATATTTAGGGGTGACGTTATTAAGATTACATTCAAAAACTAACAATAATAATTTGGGTTATTTAGCCCCAAATGATTTGGGTCATTATTTATGACAATGAGAATTTGGAAAATTAACAAAATTTGACGTTGGTTAATTTTCCAAAGTCATATTTTTACCATGTTATTCATTAATTTATAAATGTCACCGTTCCCCAAAAAATTATTTAATATATTTTTACATCTCATCCCATTACATGAGCAAAAGGGATCACATAGAGGTTAAACTGGACATGTCCCAATATCAAGCCTAGGGGGATTCCAGAGTTACTTGTAAAAAATAAATAAATAAATAAGGTCCACCCATCCCTGACACTGATTCTACTAAGAGTCGAGAAAATTAGTCTCTCCTTATCATGAGTCATCTCTAATCATGAGTCATCTCTAATCATGAGTCATCTCTAATCATGAGTCATCTCTAATCATGAGTCATCTCTTGGAGCTGGACCATGTATAAATGACAGATCACTAACGCTCAAATCCAATCCAACCCCAGATTTGGACAATAAAGTACAAGTCATTTCTGCTCGGCGATTAAAAAGCCTCGACGCATACTTAACTCTGTTTAAAAGAACTCCAGATTCACTAAATCCTCAAACTGTTTTCCTGTGTCTGCACCATGTGTGGTAAATGTTTGCAGAGATGTTTCGCGACGTGCTGATTCTTAGCAGAAACAAAGTAACGCAGCTCCTCTCTTATTTGGGACAAAGTGCTGGAAACAAAGGGGATGCTTAAATCCTGTTGGCCTAACAGGGATATCTTCACCTCTCTTCAGAGAGTACCTAATTGATACATGCGGATTGGCGTACAGGACAGAGGACAATGGCGCCATTGTTTCAGGGTTTTCTGTACCAAGACATCTGTCAACTGCTGTGTCTTTGCAAAGCGCTTGGCTTCGCTCCAAACGAGAACCTTTTCATCTTCCCAGCGCGCCTCATTCCCGCCTCTGGCCGCAGAGCTCGTGTTGGAGGAAGTCGGGCTTCATTCGTTTATCTTCTCTTGTCAACGTGGGTCCCGTTCTAATAGTGTTTTATTTAAACACTTAAACTAAGGGTGAGTTTAAGTGTTTTGTAACATTCAGGTGGAATGTCACAGAAATAAAAGAAAGTCGTCACCCTTCCGTGTTTCCAGGAGTGCTGTTTTAATAACCAAGAACAAAAGTATGGAGGACCTTTTAAATATCTTTGTGCACTTGAAATAAGATAAAACTGACTTACAAATAACTTTTCAGCAAGATACAGGAGATTGTTTTAGGTCAATAATTCCTTAATATTGATGGAAAAAGTTCTAGTTCTTATTTCACGTATAACAAACTTTTTCCAAGTTTTAGGTGAAATAATTTGCCAGTGGAGCAAGTACTTTTTCATCAATATTAAGGAATTATTGACATAAAACAAGCTCCTATATCTTGATGTAAAGTTAATTGTAATTGTGTTTTCTTCTATTTTAGTGTACTAAAATATTTGCACTACAACCTAGACCAGAAATGCTTGATAAGATTTTTTTGTTTTTGCAATACACACATGGATCCTTTTGCACACATATAATTACAGATTTATTTATTGACCTGGCCAATCAGATATCTTTTTAGAGAGTCACCACAACAGATAAAACTATTTCATGGTGCGCGGTAAAAAAAGAGACCTTGCAATTATTGCTTTTAACATAAACATAGCTAAATTGTGGAAACATTTATTTCCAATTTTATTTAAATTGCTACATGTATAAAGCATTAAGTTTATTTATATGAGGAACTGTGGCATATTTGGGCCTCCATACACGACGACCTCTGTCCTATGGAAATTACATAACCAAATGGAACAAGTGTTTTCTTGTTAGAAAACTGTCATTCTAAGGTTAAATGCCTTCCAGAGGATAAACTTTACTTTAAGCTCTGACTTCCTGTGAAAACAGTTCAACATTTACTGTTTAATCTGAGTCAAAGCTTACGCTTAGTGTATTTTTCTCTATAAATCTGTTTTTGAACCTTACAGTCTCAGAAGTCAAAATAGAAAATCTGTAAGAAAAACTTTGTTCATATGCTTTTCAATCGACAAAACAATAATTTTTAGAGTCGGACTTAGCAAGTAAGTAAAAAACAAACAAACAAAACAACCACTTGAAACATAACTTCTTATTAAAACAATAATACCTGTCCATCACGCACGCTTAACCCTAGTGAGGTCACGAGGGCTGCTGGTGCCTATCTCTAGTGCTCTACGGTAAAATAGAGGAAGCAAATTAAAAAGAAATTTTATTCATAACACCAGGTTTAGCTTTTTTTAATGCAACTGTTTAAAAAATATGAAAGATGCTGAGATGTAAACAAGTAAAGTTGTGAGAATACAAGGAACAAGAATGATGATTTTTTTTTTATTATTCTGTGTGAAGTGATATGAAATAGAGCAACACATTACATTTTTGGCAAAACCCTATATATATCTATATATATATATATATATATATATATATATATATATATATAAACACACAAACAAACAAAAAAACAATTTTTTTTTACAAACAGAGATATTGTGTGTTTTATTATTTTTTTTTTTTT
>CAEGAE010060101.1:0-108061 GCA_903067095.1 Girardinus metallicus
GGTGCTGGTGCCTATCTCCAGCTACGTTCCGGGTGAGAGGCGGGGTACACCCTGGACAGGTCACCAGTCTGTCGCAGTTGTATTGGATATATTGTGTGTATATTGACTATGTCTTTGTAATTATTCTCTCTGTGCCTCAGTGAGCACAATATCTAACAAAAATTATTCCAACACCTTTTGGATTAGCAAGGAAGTATTTTCAAGGTTTGGCTAAGAATAGAAAGAAAAAACACAGGAAAAAGAGTGTAAGTAAAAATATATACATAGTATGCAAATTATGGGCATAAGTTTCTTTAAAAAAAAGTAAAATTGAATCTTTATTCCATTTATAAAGAAACAAATGTCATTAATTAAACAAAAAATTTAATTTATATTTATATTCAGTGGAAAAAGGAGTAGGAAGGCATCATTGCTTATTAAGTCCTACTCCCAACTGACTCATCCATTATGTGAATTGTGTATTGCAGTCTACAATGTAGATTCCAATTATACCCAACGTTATACATATTTACACATCTAATCAGTCGAGTTCTGCTAATGACCTGATTATTTGACTCAGGTGTGTTTATGCAGACAGACAAAGTTGCAGGATGCCAGTCCTCAGCGGCTGGAGTTGAAGGCACCTGGTCTAAAGTAAAATATAAGATTTTTGTTTTTAGATATGAATGTATTTAAAATAGCTTAATAAAATAAAAAGTTTTGGAAAACATTGTTAATTACCATGTTAGATAAATTGCACTTTTCAAAGAGAGATTTATAAAATCTCAAATCATTACTATATCAAATGATGCAATTAATGGCGTGCATCATCAAACCCCCACAATTGTTTCGTAATTAATGTTAGTTTTCAGCAAGAGAAATGTCCTCATCACCTTTATTTTTTGGCCTTCCAAAAAAAGAGAATAATATGAGAGTAAACTTAAAAGTTGAAAGAAAAGAGGAAACGCTTTACAACCGGGAGTTGTAGTTTTGAATCCAGCTTCCTCCTATCACATGTTGATTTGCCCCTGGGCCAGGCACTTAACCCCAAGCGGCCTACCGATCTGCATATTGGTGTTTAAAAGTGTGAGTTTGAGTGGGAATGTGTGAATGTGTCTGTAGTGAAAAGCATTGTGAGTGGTCGCTATGGATGGAAAAGAAGTATATATGTTCAGTTAGTTTAAAACTTTCTCATTATGACAACTGACAATGTGAGAGAAATTTAATATTTTCTGCCTGTCTGTCAGAGAAGCCTCTCACATTGAACTCTGCCCATTTACTGTCATTCCAATCATTCAAATGGACATCTTCTGTACGGCCTTACTACATTTTATCTTCCTACTGCTGTCAGATTGTTATCCTTTGAGAATCCTCTGATCTTCTTTTCTGAATTAAAGTTTTATGTTTCTGACCTCTACAGCAACGTTTTGTCTTCTTTCTTTTTCCGTCTTCTCTCTGACAGACTGGCCGAGCCCCACTCCGAACCCGTCTCTGACAATGCAGCTCTGAGTCCCTGGGAAGTCTCCGCAGAGAATCTTTTGCCGTTCGGCAACAATTATTTTCAATAGCACCAGCTGGCAATAGCTGCCTGTCATTGAAACTTAACAGAAAGCACATACTGGTGCCCAAGACAGACAGATAACAAACAACATATTCTACATAGTCCCAGTCAGGGACGCAGTGATATTTTTGTGCAGAGAAGCCAAAATAAGCTGACATTATAAAGGATCTCCATCTTGCAGTCTGCTTGCTATTAACAGTACATCATTACTTACATTGAGATTCTTACAAACTACCTAATGAAATATGACTCACTCAGTGAAGAGTACAGAAATGTACGTCAAGAAAGAACAAAATATCTACACCATGAAGTTCTGAACACAGTAAAAGCTGCCTAAAATATCTATTTATCACAGTCCAGAAATGTGTTTAACTGACGTGCTTGTGGAAATGGAAAAAACCTTTAATCTTTTGTTGGCTGCCAACTTCTCTGAAAGGAATCCGATATTTGAATCATTAGATGCTGGCCTAATAGTGAATAAATTCCACTGTACAAGTGCCACCTAGATCATGTTTGTTTCTCACCATGCCAGATTCAAACCATCCATTGCTACTGTTCTGACTATATCAACAAGTTGCATAAAGTATTAAATGGAAGTTTAAGTAAATGGCAAATCAACCAGGAAGCTGGGAGCAAGTCAAACATTTAGGCAACTATGTCTTGAAGACAACTTGGGACTTTCTTGCAGAGCCAACAACAGTCCAAAAAGAAAAAAAATATTTGGCTGAGTGGACAAAATAAGGTATTGTTGATGTCTGAGGTCAGAGGAGAATTGGCAGACTGATTTGAGGTAATAGACAGGGGAACAGTAGCTCAATTGTTATAACCAAAGTGTGTGGAATACAATCTCTGAATCCACAACATGGCAAACATTAGAGCAGGTGGGACACAAGATGGAAAACCATCTTGTGTGACACAGCTCCTGCTGTGAGTTGTAGCTTCAGTAAAGGCTCAGCTGTTTCACTGGTGTGTTTTTAATCCCCCCCCCCCATTTATCATCATCTCATTTATTCAGCCATCACTGTACATAAAGATGGTGTCAGTAAAAATGATGATTCTGGAGTATAACTGTAATTCCACCTCCTATGTCTTTGAGTAAAGGTACCTATTTCCTAATGTTGTATTTTTCATTGTGGTGAGCATATTGTATTACTGTAAATGATGTAGAATCAGGGCTTGATGCAAGTATTTTTTTTAAACCTATTTATCATTCCTGAGATGTAAATGTGTGGTTTGTACAGATTTTAATGTGTGATACTTTTACAGCTGCAGGAACCAGCTTTTACTCAGTCACATGCACGTCAGTAGTCACAGGTTAAACTGATGTATGCCTTTTCAAACCTTCTTCTATAACTCTAGAAAACACAATTTATCCCAAGGCTCTGTCCTCGTGAGTGGAAACGATTTGCCCGAAATCTCATTACAGATTTAGACTGAGCACTTTATTGTTATTCATTTCTTAGATGACGCTCATTGTAAGAAGGGCATTATTTTGTCCCCGAGTGTGACTGAAGAGGTCTCTTCTCTCTGTATTCATGGCACCCAGGCTGAGAATAATTGTGACGCAGGGGGGGTTTTCTTGTGTTGTTGTCATGACACCCGCTGCAGAATAATTGGATGGCTTATCAGGTTATGCCATGGAGCTTAATTGCATTGTTATATTCCTGACTGACAGAAATACGAGCTTGACTGCCTCTTGAAAGAAAACTGTGTATCGAGGATGGCATCCTTAGGGTCGGTAAATGATTTTTCAACTGTGAAGTTCAAGGATACGCAATGTCAAAATGTACAATTTTATGCTTTTATTTCTTGCTCAAACGCCTGCCAGTGTTTACTGCATTTGGTCACTATTGGCTAATCACTGGACTGATGTCTTAGTCTGCAAGAATTTATTGACATCAAAAGACCAGTGGATCTCAAAAGTGTACACACCCTGTTTAAAATCCATAGTTTTGCGATGCAAGATATGAAATTAAGATGAATAATTTAAACACCAAAATAACACATGAAAGCAAATATGTCTGATGAAAAAATATAAGCAGCAATATAGATGCAACCACTTGATTGCATAAGTACACAATTCTAATTTGATCGAATTTATATACAACTTTAACATTTAGTCTTCATAGGTCAACGTCTTACCTTGATTGTACCGAATATTATTAAACTTAACAAAAATTGAGAAGGTCAAGTTGGATGAACAATGGACGGACTGGGCTACTGTGGCATTACAGAAATTGATAATTTCTTCAAAGTTTATGAAAAGTCAAAATGTAAAAAAGACAACAGCAACACTGAAGCACCTTCAGGACTTCCGGGTTAGTACGGGTTGTGTTTCTGTAAGTGACAATGATCAGCTGTAATTGTTGCATGTATGGACTAAGAAGTAAGGTAATGGAACTTCATAGAACGTCCATTGAGAGGTAAACATTTCTTAAATACGTTGGGTGAATGTGCCATGGCCTGATAAAACCAAATCTGGTGTAATTTCTGAGCCACAATTCCAAAATCTTTCAAATAAACACAACATACTACGGTGAAACATGGTGGTAGCAGCATCATGCTATGGGATCCTTTGGTATATTATGGCATGTCTAGTTAAAGTTCAGGGTTAATTTTACTTTAAAGGACATACAAACGAATGCAACCATCCAGCCAGCTTTCTAAGTTATTTATGTATAATTTAGATGTTTTGGAGTTAAATTGCACAGGATATATGTCGTAATAAAGTAAAACATTTAATGGGCACATTTTTTTTCTACAATACAAAAATCTGGTATTTTAACAGTGGTGTGATAACTTTTGAGAGCAAAATATGACAGGTTTTTATCAGTGAGTCCGAACTAAGAACCAGCAAAGTAACGCATTGCATTCTGTGTTCTTATTCAATGGTGTTGAAAATGAATGGTTGAAAATGAGTCCATAATGGACTCATTTTCAGTCCCTTTTTAATTGAGTTTGTGAGGAAAAGAACATTTTGATATAACCAAATTTTGTAACACAACCAATATTAGATAATTTTGCAGGAACATTTAGAAACAAAGAAGCTATTGAATGGATTATGGATCTGTACAAACCTAATAAAGTGAATTTCACTTTGCCAGTGAAGTTCATACAACACATCAATATAGGCAGACATGCAGCATAGCTTGAATGCAACCTGTCTTTTGGCACAGCTCTGTTTCATGTGTGGGAGGAGATGGGGAGTCTGGGGGGCTTTGAGGTATATAACACTCCAAACTGAATCAGGAGTGCCCTGAATACAAATCAGCCCATGAGGATTTGAGTCCAGGAGACATTTGAAGGTTGTAATAATGAAACCCGTTTTCTTTCGTTTGAGCTTAGATTTTATTTCCCTGAATAAGTTTACAGGATTGTTTTATTTAAAATAAAAAAAAAACAAACAAAAAAAGGTGCTTACCCATTTTCAATCTATGCAACTAGAATTGTTTTAAGCAATGTTGTGATGTTACAATAAAAGCAGTTTGTGTATAGACTGCAAAAACCTTGTGTAATCTGTGTAAAACGTGTACAGAATTTGGAAACCAATGCTTTGCTACATATTTATTCACAGTAAAGAACTTTGTACAAATATTCTATTGTTTCCTACTTTGTTAAAACAAGACAAAATAGATATATTAGAAAAGGCCAAAGACATGTTTATGCTTTATTCTTCAGTACCGTATGTCTGGTAGACACAAAAAAGAAATAGACACATTTTTAGCCCTGAGCTGCTGAATGTGCAGACAAACAAGTCAATATCAAATGTTTAACTGGAAATGTTTATTTTTTTCCCTCCCAATAGCCTGGGCAAAAATGTCAATTCAGACCTGCACTTCAGCCCATGCTGTTTTGCTCTCAAATATTTTTACAGCTCTGTGTGGGCAATCAAAAGCAAGGACGCGTCGCTGATTGGCTTTCCGACTGAAAGTCAAATCGATAAGACTTTTCATTCAGCTCCCTGCTGAATCAAATGTTAGATAACACATAGCAGGTGCATGCATTGGTTTACAGAGAATCTATTTTTGGTCAGCAAGAAAAAAAAAATACTGCATTTAATGGTGTCATATAAAAAGAATATCTTTATATTTGTACTTTCTTCTTACTGTAATACGAGTTTATCTTTGCTGTCATAGATTCCATCCAGTGATGGCTATTTATAGTGCCAGCAGCATAAAGTGGCACTTCAGCCTTGCTGAGGTAAAATTCGCCCCTTGAATATTTAGCAAAATCTCTTTTTATTTGAGGTCATTTATTCAGTGGTGGATACTCCACCTCAAGCACATTAAGAATAATTTGTTTTTAGCAAAAGCACAATTATTGACACTCATTCACCCAATACTGTATTTTTTTTAACCCTCTTTTGTTATCACTTTAGATAATATTTAGCAAGGCTGGAGCAAACAGGATATTCTTCTCTCAATAAATTTACTTCCAGGTCAAGTTGGATTTTTGTAATTTGTCAGTGTGAGAATACATTACTGCAATTAAACATTAATTTACCTTTTTTTCTTACGAGAGGTGCCAATTAATGTGGTCAGCACTGCATGCTTTGTTCTATGACAGATAAAACAGTCTTTCATTGGACAGAAATTTCTTACCAGCATTCATTGTGACTATTCAAACAGCACTGATCATCAAGAGGTAAGAGTGAGATAAGATCCAGATACCTGGAACCAAACATTTGTCCTGTTCGGATAGTAGCAGAGAGGAAAGGAAACTGGAGAAGAGGCAAACACAATGGTCCCTCAGTAAACAAAGAAAATCTGTTAGAATATGAACAGAAGAGCTGATGACGATGATGATGATGATAAAAAATAGGTGCATACTGATGAGCAAATTGAAATTAGGGTTCAGAGTACATGAGCGTAATTGCCTGAGAAAAGAAATGCCAAAAAAGAAAAAGCCAAAACATACTCATTAGAACATTTTGATCTTTAAATATTGGCTGTGAAGTTGGTTCTGGTCTGCCAGGAGCTCTGAGGTAGAGTGAACTAAATCACAGCTGTGAAGACAGAGAAATGCAGGAATGTCCAATACATGTCTTGAGTTTGGAACTCATGTTTTCTTTGAGGATTATCACATTAGGGTGAGAGTAATACTCAGAACTAGATGGACATTGTGTTTCTGATGTGTTTGGTGCAGCTCAAGTAATTTAAGTTCCAAAATCTTTTCTGAAACTCTTTCCCCTCTGATTCTAGCTCATACTGACAGTAGTTAAATGTTGTTTTTTTTTCTGCTTTTGCTGTTTCTGAATGCTTCTGTAGTGATTGCTATGAGAGATGGCTATGAGAGGTATGCGGACATTTGGAAGTGTAATTTGCCAGATATAAATAAACTCCTAGAGATTCATACGAAATGCTGTAGAAATAGGAAATATACACCATCATATCAGAAAGACAATTTCAAATGTAAGTTCATCAAAGTTTCACTTCTTTCAGGGCTAAAACAGTCATTTTTAACACTCACTATAAATGCTTCCAAAATGTGGAAGTAAATGCAGAACAATCAGTTAATTTATAACATAGAATATGACTTGCCATCTACTTTAATTTGCCTGGGCGGAGTATAATGGAGAATTAAAAATACAAGCTGAACACCATAAAAATAAATATGGCAGCTTCTTTCCAGAACCACTAAATGTTGAAGACCAAAGCCTCTGTGGAGCGCTTGGCTCACCTTCAAAGAAGGCTATCCAGCTTTAAGCTTAAAACACTTTCATATTTTCAGAGAACCCCTCTTGAGACTTGCAGCAACCTTTCAATTCTATTCTGTGCTGCACAAATAACTGCGGGGTTATTACTTCTAGTTGGAACCATTCAACAGTTTGCTCTGAATGCAGTCTCTATTTCTTTTGATCAAACACTATTTATATGAATATGCAAGCTTCTCCTTGCTTAAGATACTCTCAATCCACTTTGCACCTCTTTGACTTGACAACTGAGATACCACCTGCACGCCATGAAAGCAGTCAGCAGCTGCATATTTGTTAAAGTAAAAAAAAAAAAAAATTACTTTGTAACATAATGAATAAGCAGTAATTGTTGACAAGTGACATTAAATAAATTCTTCCTAAATCATTTCTGCCACAGTTTTGCTTCTTGATCAATGATCCAAAACCATTATTTGTTGGCATAGATATCATGGAGAGAAAAACGGAAAAATTTCCTAAAAATCCAAAAATACCACAGCATTTATAATTATTCACTAACCTAAGAGTATTTTAGTCTCAACCAAAGTCTCTGATGCCCTCCGTATCACAATCTGCAGATGAACAGCTCATTTAGTATTCATGAGTGTGTAATTGGTTGGATAATAGGCTATCCAACACATTTTGAAACAGCTAATTAAAGACTGATAAGGTGTTCCAAATGCCCTAATGAATTAATATTGTACTGATAATGGTTGTACTATTTGACTCTGACAACCTATTGTTACTGACTTTTAGAGGTCAGATGTACTAAAGTGTTAACTACTGAGAACATTGTGTCAGACAAATCAGTATTTATAAAACAATAGCTCTTCTTCATACATAGTCTTTACTAAAGAGCCTCCCAGTGAAGAGTTTGAGTTTTAAAGATGAGCATGTACGGTCATGTCCCATCTTTTACTTGTGAAAAACCTAATTTAATAGTCTGAAAAATATGACTTTGTATTTCAGTTTGTTTTCAATTTTAAGCAGTATTGGTGAAAGTGTAAAACACATATCCCATTTGCTCACAGGTTTTCAGAAAAAAACTGGGTGTTCTGAAGAAAAGGGGACAATTCTGCAACAGAGAAAATATGCTCTGGTCCAAATCCTATTAAAAGAAAGTGAAGTGCATTTATATATAGAAACACTTCATACTTTAATCTCTGAATCACAATATAATCGAGACTCATCTGAGCTATAAATCATCTGAACTAATGGAAGTTGGCCACTTGCGCTGCACTGCGACAGAGTTAGCTAGACACCTAGTAATTTATATTGTAATTGTATCTCTTTCTATTTTTAAGGTACTTCACTGTAATTACATTTCAGATCAGGAACGTTCCAGTTTAAAGACTGAATAAAATGCTTCGGTGAATTTGTCTTGTTCAGAGCTGCAGCAGACAGTCCTGGCTCATGGAGGATAAATGTAACACCTGTTGGTGAGTTAATTAATTGGTGTTGGCTGACAGTGTCTTGAGGGATTTATTTTTTCAGAAAAGTAAATAAGCAAAGATTGAATCACCTTTGCCTATGGGGAATTAGGTGTATTACTTTTGTTGAGTGATGCAGGCAGAAATTACTGCTTGTGTTGCTCTGACCTGAGCCATCAGATCACCATCAATAAGCTGAGGAATTGGGTGAAGGTATTAGAATCACTTTTGAAAAAGTTTATATATATGCATGATTATTTTCTGAAAGCGATACAAACTAAAGGTCTTCTGCTCCATTATGATTTACCTCACAGTTCTGTATTGGGGCCCTTGTGCTTTTTGTTGCAGATTTTGATCATATTTAAATACATTTATCACTGCTACACATATTACATTCAGTTTTACATATTTTTACGCCATTACATTTCTAAGCTCAAAATCTTTCTTAAGTGTCCAGACTGTTTAAAAAAATCAGATGGCTAGAAAATTTTCTGTAGCTCAAACAAGACAAAAAAAGGCTTTTTGGCCCTTTAGCTTCTTATACAAAATCTTCTATTAGGAGCCTTGGAGAATACTTTGACTGTGCAGTGAAGATGTATCTATATCCAATCTCTTGTTTAGTAATTTAATCATTTAATACTTCAGAAATATTGCAAAGTTGAGTTCCATTGTGCCATGATCAGAATTGGAAATTGCCACCTAATAAGTTACTTGATTAGGTGGCAAATAACTTACTGTTCTACCAAAGCAAAACAATGGTTCTGCCTTTAAATATGCCAAACTCTCTAGAATTCAAATAGTCTTATAAGAAAGACATTGAAGTTGTTCCTACATTTTAACTGTATTGGTCTTTTGTTTAAAAGTTTTACCTGTAGTGTACCGTCCCTAAGTCGTGACGCTCAAATTGAAGTATTTTTAGACATTTGCTAAAATCTGCAGTGCTGTGAATGGTGTAGCATCTCCATCTCTTCTCTGATTATTGTGAATAACAACCACTACCGTCAAATCTTCTTTTTTTTTTATAAGTATCATCATAAAACTCTGTTTTTGTCTCAAAATTATCCATTAAACAATAAATAGTGGTGCAGAATAGGATGAAAATGTTGTATTTTAAGAAGTGTAGGAAGTCTGATTTAAAGCAGTCTGGCATTTTGTCCCTCAATATAATAACATTTACTCACAATTTTGTAATTCACATTTATTTTCCTACTAAGGACTGAACTACCTTAAAGTACTTATTCATATGAGTCTTCACAGGAACTTTCTTACTGAAATGCAATTGTATTAAACCCTCGCTAGCAATTAACAACCCTGAAGATGTTTTATGTACAGGTATTTTTGCAAACACTTGAGGTACTTTGTAGCTTCCAGTTCAATTACCTTTATTATATCAGCTTTATTTTATTAATGAGACATTTCCAAACAAGTTTTATTATACATGTCAGGAAAAAAATGTGTTCAGGAAATTACAATATATATGCACTGCATGTTAAGATGTAGCAACCTTCTCTAAAAGCAGACTAACTAAATATACAGTAAAGCTTCTTGGCACATGTAAATGCATTTATTTCTCCATTTTGAGTTTCTAAGTTCGAATGGTTTTCTACACGCCCTGCATGCAACTTTATTTCAGCAAACTAAAATCTGTTTCTTATATGTGAAATATGAAAACACACAATGTTGTCCAAAATTGGCAGTTTAGTTTGGACCAAAAAACAAGGAATTGATTTATTGATGTTATTTTCAGAGAGAAGTTTTTAACACAAACTTTCTTCGATCCTATTCAGATCCTACTCACAGTAATCACATAGCATTATAATGTTCAGACAGCATATGAACACTACTCGCACTTGAACAGAGTATATTACTGCACATGCCAATATCAAAAATTTGCTGCGTGTTTAGCGTGACAAAGATACGCCTCCCAGAGATGATAAATTACTATTTCATATTGCAGCTTTAAAGCAAGCACCCAGCAAAGACATCAGTGTTTTCTGCACCGTGGATTAACATTAAATCAAGTCCTACTATGGAACAGTTTTTCAGCAATTGCAAGGGGTACCTGTGTCAGAACACAAATGTATGTGTTTTCTCCCCCTGGCCCCCAAAAAACACTAACGCATTTCAGTCTTCTGTTAACACTCTTTCATCAATCAATGCTTTTTAAGTAACTCATATCATTTCTGCGTTTCTCTGAATGTTTTTTTTCCCAACTCGGAGAGAAGCAAAAAAAGCATTAAAAGTTGAAAACGCAATAGTTCAAGTTTGGCCATCTTCTCATCAGACTTCAATGATGTTTATAGATGGCACCGAGGGATGAAACTGCAAAAGACAAAAAAGAAGACATTGGTAGTGTAAATATGGGTAAGTAAGTAGAATTTGCTGTTAAATTTCATGTAATGTAATGTGTGACTATCCACCTTTACAAACATAGCTGAATGTACATTATTGCTGATTTATAGGGCTCCCTACATTCTAGATGTCTTCCCTCTAGAGCTGTTGTAAACAAATATTTTAGTAATCGAGTAATCGATCGATTATTCTTACGATTAATTGAATAATAGGATAAAAAAAATTATAAAATAAAATATTGATAAATTTGGGGGGGGGAGGGGGCAATACGGGATATTTACGGCACCTTCGTTCATCACATTCAGAAACTCATCGACCAGCCATGTACCGCCACAATGATTTCCGCCACCCGTTTGTTGAGACCGCGATGATATGAAATGTATTGTGCGGTTCGTCCGTAAAGTTACACTTGCACTTAGCCGCCCGCCGTGTTCAGTCTATCCGCTCACCTGTATAAATACTCCCGCAGCGCTCTTCCCATCGTTCGCTTTGAACCAGCAGCTCCGGGAGGAGAAAAGCTGCCGTACTCCAGGCATCGCGCCAGTCATTTTAAGGATGCCTATTGGTCCCCCAAAAACGATGAAAACCCGGGCTTTATCATCAATCCATAAAATTCCCACGGGCCGAACTTGAAAACTGGACGTTATGCCGCTAATACTTAGCATTCGTCAACAACTCAGAGGCGGCAGTGAGAGCTCAGCGTAACGCAAATAATGTCCTGGCCGGAACACGGTGCGCTAAATAAAACATAAATCAACGAAGCTTCAAGGCAGGTAAATTTTCCTCAAGGAATTTTTTATAATCGAGGTACTTCAATCATTCAAGGAATCATTTCAGCCCTACTTCCCTCCTACATGATAAATGTAAAAATCCACACAGTAACTTTACATACAGCCAGGTTATTATATTCCAAGTCCAACGGAGATACTGGAGGTAATGTTTAAAGTCATAGTTTTAAATTCAATTTGCCAAAATCTCTAAGCTATAATATTTCTTCATGTTCACCTTGCTTCTTAGTAGTCCTCCACTGTGGTGCTCCGGCGTGCTCCTCTCCGACAACGGCTTGACCTTTTCCTTATTGTTGCTGGAATCATTGTCCTTTATGATGTCATACTGTCGGCAGAACAGGGCTATAACAGCTGCCAGGAGGACAGAGGAGGCCACACATGAAAAACGCACACACACACAACAAACAGGAACTCAGTCACAAGGAAGCCACTGTCATTCACACTTCCTGCACCCCTGCGCACTAAAATGCCTTATGGATAATGGAACTTGGCTCCCTGGGGAGTTTGATAGCTGCGCTTTCATTTTTAAAGATGGAAAGATGATACAGCTTGCCTTTTTGTGTTCTGCAGCTTTTTCCATGCAGCTGTGCTTCCTGTCTGAATAGCATTGTAAATTCAGAGTTAACTTCCTGAAAACACTAAGGCAGGGAATTTCTATAAGGGCACTGCCGTCACATTTTCAGAAATGAATAAGGAGATTTGGTAATGATATCTTCATGACACTCTTTCATTGGCTTGACATTAATATCAATGCCTCAAACAGTGGTGCAGCTGCTGACTAATTAGCAAAGAGACGTTGACGTTGTTGATAGTACTCATCACATTGATGTACGTCATGGTTACATTACATAAGTTTAATGAGTGGGCCCAAAATATGTATTTCTTTTCTATTAACATGAACTCTGCTGAGGCAGATAGTTCAGTACCGTGTTAAGGTTAAATGTTTATGGGGGAGAACTTAAGCCATAAGCTATGAATAAAAATTTGTTTGAAATTAAAAGAAGATTTTGGTCTGGAAATTTGAAATAAAAAAAAAAGTATAATTAAGTAACAAATAATTCATTAAGGATAGTGTTTAAATGACCTTATAATGGGTAAATTACTTGATCTTATCTATATATTTATTGTTCTTGTCACACACTACTGTTCATACATAATGCAAAGTTCTGCAGAAAGAAATATAAATTTTACAAGTGCATTTTGTAGAAGTAACATGAACACTGAAGCAAGCTCATTAAATGTAAGTGCTGTGCGCTACTTACTCGTATCAAATGATACAAAAATTGTTATTTATTAAAACTCAAGTGGCATATCAAAGATGAGAAAATTCTCATGCTTTGCAATTAGCTTATTTTTAATGTTTAATTTACTTTTTACAATTCGGACAAACTGAGCTAAAAGTACACAATTTTATCAAATAAAATCTAATTCAACACAGTGGAGATTGTGAGGATCATCTTCAAATGTGAAAATAGCACTGTTTTCTCACTCTTTAAAGCCTCTGTGTTGGCTTGTTTTCTCTCTTTAGGGTTTTCAAACATTTCACTCGAGCAGTCTGTCAGATATATCAAGTGTTATTGTGCCTCGGCACGATTATTAATCAGTGCACTTCTATGCAGTCGTAGAAACCCTGAGATGGATGGAGACTCCAAAAGAGAAAGAAGCATGACTGTTGTGAAACGGCGTAAAGTAAAAAATCTTTTATTTTCCTACCTGTCTGTTTTTGTTATTTTATTTTTAAATAGACTCTCCTGGGATCCCACTGATCTTTTCCCAGTGGCTTCTATATTGATAATTACTGTGTCAGACTGATGATGTAGCCATAAGACAGAAACCTTCATTATTTTTGATAACAAACACCCCATATACTGTCAATACATTTTGGGTAAGTTTGTTAGAAAATTGTTATCATCAATGTAATAATTCTGAAGTAGAAATTGTGTTTAATAGAAATAAACTGGTGCTTTTAATTTCATTAGATAATAATAATTTTACTGACAGGGTCCTTGAAAGATGACATTTCTCAAATAAATCTTTTTCTAAATGTCTCAGTATGCATCTTTTTTTTTCTCTTACTCTCATCCAGTAAAATACAAACACAGGAAACTACTTTAAATGGTTTTTTCATACTTTTTTTTTCAAATCTAAAACTTACACTTTTTAACTCACAAATGTACCTGCCCACATGACCAAGACGACAACAATGATGATCATCTCCCCCGTTTGAAGATGCCGAGACTTGTCCAGGCCCTGCACTGTGGGGTCATCTAGGATAAAGCACAGTTCAGAAGGGAAATATGACATATTTATAACCCATTGCAGTAAATGTAAGGTTTTGAGTCCATGAATACAGATTCTGACAATTTGATCCTTGAGTGTTTAAGAATCCAGCTTAGTAAAATGAAATACCTTGACATAATTTTTGATATATGCACACTGTGTCTGCATTGATTGTGAAAAACTTTTATCTTTTCTGCAGCTCATGACTGTTATTAGCGTTAGCTTTCAGTAAATGAGATGAACAACAAATCAGTCTAAAAAATTAATCCTACTGTAACTGTACCAACTAGACCTTGTCCTGCCTCCTAACTTGGCTGGTTGGACGTGTTCCAGCGCACCACTCTTCCTAATTGGCTCCTTTAGTGAATCAACTTGTCAGGGAACTGCCCTAAAAGTGACGGTCTGTTCACATTATAGTATTTTCAGTGAGTGCTCAGTTGTGCTTCCAAATTTCTTTAGATATATTATGGGATGACTTTGTAAGTGGACAGAGGAAGGGAGCCAGACTTCACCAAAAAAAGAGTGTACAGCATTATGATAGCTTGCAAACATATTGTCATTTATAATCTATATTAATCTGGATAAACAAGAAGAATGCGTATGTTTGAATATCTCTTTTTAGTCTCCCTTATAATCTCTAAGAGCAGACTAACTAAATTATCCTGACAACAGAAACCAATGAGGTAGCAGTGTTTTCAATGAAGCCAGCCATTTGACAACTTTGTCCTGCTAAAGGAAATTAAATCGAAAGTCTGTGCAAATAAGAAGCTTATAGTCAATTATCCAACAAGCTGTTCAACAAGTTTAAACATTTGGGAAGGGGATTAAAAAAGCTAAGTGAAGTTTTATTAATAGTAAAGTAAGAATTGTGAGAATAAAAGACTTGGCTTTCCTCCTCGTCTTTTAATTTGTTCTTCATTTGTCAAAAAGCGTAAATTTTTTTATCCCTTTTTTTACATGTGTTTTTTTTAATAGATGTAATATTAATAGTATTTTTTGTATTTCTTTTATGGAATAATTATTTTTTTTTAAACTCTCCATTTATATATTGTGCATTAAGCTCTGCATAGAAATCAGAAGGAACATTACTTTAAAATGCCAGGTCAGAACTGAGGTCATTGCTTGATGGCTTTCTCAGAGAGCTGTTATCCAGTTTATTACTCCCACATGTCCTCACGCTACATGAACCCACTCAACAATTACCATTCAGCAATTGGTTCTTTCTAATTAATTTCCATCTTTCCAGCATGGGAAGAAGTACGTGCATTTTTACCAAAACCCACACTGAGACATTAGCAGCACGGCCTTTTAGTCTCTGGAGCCTGTAAAGCTCTGCTGGATCAGTTATTCCATCACATCCCCCGGCATCCTGACAGTTGCTCATGTTTTTCTATCGCTTATCTCGTGCTGGTTTTAAAAGGGACTCTCCATTGATTTCCGGAAGACCACAAACTCTAAAGAGGTTCTGACTCACTAAAAAATGCTTTAATTTTGCACACATTTGCTCTTTTCCCTTCATTTGTTTTAGATTTGTATCATATATCATAAAAATAGACACGTGGATTTGAGAGGCAGTAGGCTTTATACAACAGACACAGAAACCACATTTCTGGATGACCTAAATAACATTGCAGTGCTGTTTGCACCACTCTCATATTGTGTGATTCTTTGCTAACGCAGAACAAGACTTCTGAGCCTTTGATACACAGAACAGTCTGTGCTGAGATGATTACTTGAAATTCCTTCTGCTCACCCCTAATCCCACGATGCCGATTGTAGCTCAGAACTGTGACGGGAAGATGTGTAACAACCCATTAAGGATTTAATACAGGAGTCATAACTATGCTTCTACTGATTATTTATTTTATGACATCTCCTGTACATACAGCAGTTGTGCTGGTGCATAGTAGCTTGCCAAAATATTCATACCCCTTGGAGTTTGTTACATGTGTAAAAACCACAACTGTCAATGTATTTTACATGAATTTCTGTGCTATATCAACACAAAGTGCTGCGTAATTGTCAAAATAAAAAATGTGAAAACTTTCCTAAACTCAATACGTTGTAGAGCATCTTATCCTGCAATTATAGTTGCAAATGTTTGGGGAAATGTCTCTGCTAGCTTTCAACAACTAGAGACAAAACCTTTTGTCCTTTTGTTTTTTTGCAAGCTGGGGGAGAGCATAGGTTGAAATAGATTTTCAAGTGTTCAAGGTTGATTTAAGGTCTGCACAGTGATTCAAAGAATTTTTTTGTATCTCTGGGTATATGTTCAGGATTGTTCTCCAACTGGATGCGAGTCTCTGCTCCAGTGTTAAGCCTTTTGCAACCTCTAACAGGTTTTCCTTCAGCAAAGTTCCCTATGTAGCCTAGCCCTGCTGAAGAATATCAACCTCACCACACCACCATGTTTTATAATGATATATGCTCAATGTCAGTTTTTCTCTTTTTGGCTTTTTGCAAATAGACTAAGAAGCTCATATTTGGACTTATTTCATCTGAATCTTCTTCCACATGTTTGCTGTGTTGCCTGCATGGCTTGTGGCAAACTGAAAACCAGATTTGATTTCAACAAAGCCTTTTTGTGCAATTCCTCTAGTAAGGCCAAATTTGTGAAAACTAATAGTTTTTCTGCCGACAGATACCACCACCTGAGCTGTTGACATCTGCACTTCCTCCAGAGATACCGTAGGGCTCTTGGCTGCATCTTTCATACACCTTATTTCACCTGTTGGTTCAGGAGGACAGCCATGTCTTCACAGGTTTGTTTTTGTGCAATACTGTTTCTATTTCAACTTGATGCTCTAAACAGTGCCTCATGTGATGCTGAGAGTTTTGGATGTTATTTTTTAACCTGTCCCCGCTTTACATTTATCCACAGGTTTATCTGTATATAAAATACTGTACATGGTTGGGAAACTCCACATTTATCTGACTAAGTGAAGCAAGTCTCTATGTCAGTGCTTTTGATGATAGAGTCTAAGTGAAACTGCTGCCTCACAGGAGGCGGCTGAGCATCTCTTTGAAGTACTGCACAGTAATTATACCTATGGGGACCACCTCCTTGGTTAGTCTGTGCTCAAAGAACCATGTCGAAAAAATTATCTTTTAATTTAAGCTGTAAAGTAGATTGGCAAGAGTTAATAGTGCTCTCTTTTGGGGGCGATTTTTATTACACCAATGAAACATTTTTATGCCTGCTATGGATCCTCAGTTCTTGCTAACAATGCTAACTTACCCATTTATAGAAAGACGCCCAAACTGGCTCACAGCCGATATTTTATTTAAAAGAAGGTACAGAAATTTAATATCTAGTAGTATCAACAGAAAAAAACATACTATATATAATTTTTTTTTACACAGATTCTGTTCAGGTCTGACTATGCTTAGTATCCATTCATGTATCCATTCATGTTAAATAACATGAATGGATATACTGTATTTACTCTTGCTTATTTTCTTTCACACAAAAGACAGTTATATAGGATTCAGAACCCCAACCCTTTATCTTTAGAAACTACTCAAGTATTTAAAACATAAAATCATAATCTGATTATGTATGTATTATGAGAGTTTTCTAAAGCAAACACCAAACAAAAAGAGCATTAAATGTATTCAAAAAGCATGATGAAAAACATTGAGTTATGAGGTTCAGAAAAGCTGCATAATTAAAAACGATGTCGCTGGACTTTAAAAACGGGGTGTGAGGAGTCAGCACTGCTGGCGTTAGATTTATGAAACGCAGGCAGTGATTGCTTTAAGACGCCAAAACAAGCTCCTAAAAAATGAATCTCATTTTACTGAATGGGCTGTTTTTCTGACCTAGTTGGAAGACCTGGAGAGACTACAAACCTTGATTAATGCTTCACTATAAATCTCTCCAATAGTCGGCACTGGCAATAAACCCGTGTATGCGCAGCAGTTTATTGAGATATGTTTATAGTAGTGTAATTGTCTAAAATTATTTGAACTCAAATAAACATAAACAAAAAAGCAATGTGAGGTAATGTGATGGATTTGTTAAGTAAAGTAACTCGGTACATCACTGCCCTTGTTATCTTGATTTATAATGCACAGGCTCTTCCGATTAGCTGCTATTTGTTACTTTTTTTTCCTCCGTGGACAGTCTTGCTTGCTTAACAAATTAAACCGATTCTGAGTCAGCTAAAGTGGAACATTTATGATTCCCTTGTATCAGCATTTCCAGTTTTCACAACCTCCAACCTGTGTGTGATATCATTAGGAAAAATCAGCTGAGTGTTTCAGACCTGCTCACAAACAAGTGTCAAGTGAGGCTTCATTTTTTCGAGACTGAATACATTTGGCTCATCACATATTCTCTAAACGCTCAGGGGTTTAGAGAATCTGTTTTTTTCTTTTTACTCCGAGCTGAAAAAAAAAAAAAGAAATAATATACTCTCCATTGGTCATGGTCTTCTTCTTTCCACCTGTTACTGAACAGAGCCCATCTACTGAATTTAAAATATTTTGGAGTCTGTAGAGAATCACCACAAGTTATGTAATGTTGCATAAATTCAGAGCAGCTTGCCATGCCTGAAGAGTCTGTCAATAATGTATTGGTGTCTGAAAGGAAAGCATTCTCCCTTCATCACCACCCCAGATCCCACTGTGAGGTTCTGACAGGAAGCCTTCATGTTGTTACACTCGACAACGCTTGCCTTCACCTTGTCTCATTTTCAGTGTCAGCTTGCTTTAAAAGGAATTGAGAGGAGAAAAAGAAAGAGACTTTCAGCACAACAGTGGGAGAAGTGTAAGCAATGGGCCGCGTCTGTCTGTGAGTTGGGATTCATGGTGAATTAGACGGAAGATGTTAGGCAGCAGCTCAGTTCACAATTTCTGGAAAATCAGCTCAGTGTTTAATCTGGTTTAGGTCATTTAATTGTGGAGCTCTTTCTGTTTTTAATGCAAACACCAAAAACGTTTAAGAATCTCACTGTAAGATAGCAAAGCCACAGCTCCCTTTCGGATCTCAAGAAAATGCTTGCCTTCGTCAAGCAGAAATGCACTTTCTGGAAGCTGAGTCGGCACTTTATGAGAATGCTTTTCTTTAGCAGGAACAGGAAAGCTTATCCTGGTGGGAAGCACCCAGAAAGACTCCATAAGGAGATCAGACACCTGAACCTCCGCTGAATCCTTATGATTCAGAGGAATTGGAGTGTCATGCTGCACCTGTGTTCTCAGTCCTCACTCACCCTCAGTCTGTAATGCCAAGCCCAGCTCCCATACAGACGGAGCTCATTTCAGCTGCTTCTGTAAAAGCCTGGAATGCATTGATGTCACATAGACTGGTGCACTTAAAACTCGAGTCCAAGAGTTTGATGCTCTAGAAGATCATTTGAATGAATAATTAACTATCCTCTCTGAATACCTGGTTGTAATAACAATGTCATGCGTGCTTCGGGTTCTCTGTTCAGGGAAAGTGGACTTTTAAGGATTGATAACAACATGTCCATTGTGAGACGTCTCTTAGTTTGTTTCAGAACAAAATCAATCAAACTTTTCTCCAACATCTTGCACTCTTGTTGTTAAGTTAGCATAGCTACAGATTTCAAACAGCTCTTCAAACATTTAAGAACTTCCTGTTTAATTTGCTCAGAGGAACTACATTAACCAGTGTTAGCATATAAGTAAGCATAAATTAACTATTCAGTTAGTTAGTTAAATATTTACAGCAGAATCAGTATCAGTTTTATTCATCATGTTTGGCCACACAAAGAAGGAATTTGACTTTGGTTACACTCTAAGCCTAGCGAACACTTTTTAAATATAAACATATAAAAAAGTGACATAAAAATAAGGAGATCAAAGTAGTGAGTTTACTGCCTACAATAATACAGGATGCTTAAGCAGCATACCTTGGTTAGAGCTGTTAGAAGAGAACCGGTCAGTTTTCTTGAGCGTGCGAAAATGAACTTTCTTGCTGGCTTGGCTTTCCCCGTAAAGCCCAATGGACTGGACTTGGATGATGTAGTCCGTCTCCTCCTCCAGGTCCCAAAGAACACAAGATCGACTGGTGGTGTTGACCTCACGAATGAATCGCTGCATGTGTCCATCCTGCCTCTGAAAGTTAAAAAAAAAAAAAAAAAAAAGGTAGCAGGCAACCGAATAGATTAAGCTATTGAGCAATTCCAGCGATGATCGATAATGAGGGAAATTAGGTGATCAGGGTGACCACACAGCCCTGCAAAAGGAGTCTCTCAGAGAGCCATTGTCTTCTCTTGGAAGTGTCATCGCTTCGCATCATTAAATTTGATGGGATAATGTTA
Source organism: Girardinus metallicus (assembly GCA_903067095.1). Lineage (NCBI taxonomy): Eukaryota > Metazoa > Chordata > Actinopteri > Cyprinodontiformes > Poeciliidae > Girardinus > Girardinus metallicus. Next base: position 20,370 of record CAEGAE010060101.1, read on the forward strand.
GAATCAATAAAGTGTCATGCTGCAAAGGCATGGAAACAATCGCAGACCTTTCTTAGAGTGCACACCAATGTGCAACAAAGCTGCCCAACAAAATATAGTTTGGAGAACAACGTGCAAACTATTTCACTGTGAGAGGCCTGAGTCAAAATTAGGATTAATTAAGATTGCATAAATTTCATGAGAAAAAGCTTTTAAAAATTTGAAACTTTTTCTGCTAGTCAGGCTTCTGTTCTTGTCTTTGGGCAGAATGTGTTGTTAAGAAAGTATCCACGTATAAAAAATAATGAATAATGCAATGCTTAAACTCTTACGTATGCTTAAGGCAATTATGAGAGGCGTTCAGACCCGGCTGCCAAAAAATGATAAAAAACCCCGAGGAGAGAGGCTTTTCAGTTACCTCAGTGGAAAGTTAACTCAAATTACTGCATGATGTTTTGAGTTGCACAATGGATATACACGGTTACAGGAAGTCATGTTGCATTGCAACAGTGACACGAGTAATCAGTTTTCTTATTTTAAGATTTTAAAATGCTTTTAGCTTTTAAAAAATGAAGCTTGTCAGGCTTACAGATGTATGTGCATTCATGGTATAAACGCATATGAAATAACTCATCTGACTCTTCTGTAGTTTCATTTCGACTTTAGGCTTCAGCATATCTTACGGAGGTATTCTTCTTACATTAAACTTTCAATGAAGCATTACATTGATTCCAAATTGGTTTTGTCATGCAGTCTATAAGCATCTGGACTAAATATTGATCTAACTGTAGCTAAATGTCAATATATAATCAATTTCTTAATTTGACATTTACCAATATCATATATATATAATATGTATTTAACCGCCCTTTACTAATATGCTCTAAATAAGCTCTGATTTATACTGAAGTGAAATTGCACGCAGTTGGTGACTTCTGAGGATAGTTAGTTGCACTAACGTTTATTTGGGGGTATCAGAGCAGAGTGGGTTGAATACAATAATGCTCCTTTCAGATATTTATTCATAAAAAGTCATTTGAAAACCATTTTTCAAATTACTTTTCACAGTGATGTACAAATCTGTTTTTGTCTATCACATAAAATCCCAATAAAATACAATGAAGTATGTACTTGTGACATGACAAAAAAGTGAAAAGGTTCAAGGGTTATCAATATATTTTTAGGGAGAATGTGGTTAATAATTAAATTTGAGTCATTACCTGTTGAGATATGGAGAATCCTATTATTATATCCCCCTCTGGAACCTCCCAGGACACGGTTGCTGAGTCGGCTCGTAAGTGCATGACAGACACGTTGACCGGGGCGGGGGGCCGGTCTGCAGGAAAGCAGACAGTAAGAAAGAATCTTAATGGTAAACAAACAATACAAAGTCGTAGATCTATCACTTAGTAATCTACAAAAAAAGAGATTAATGAAATCAGAAAATGGTTGTTGATTTGTCAGAACATGATAAAGGTTAGAAAGATTCATATTTTATATCTGCATTTCACAGAAGATAAGAGTCAAATATTCATACAATGGGAAATATGGTTAGATTGCAGAAGGTCAGCTGGACAAAATATGGACACAAAAAGAATATTTTTGTCAACATTACAATAGATCTGACAAATTTTGGTTTGTAATGCTGCGATGAGAAAGGAGTCTATTATTATATTTATGGTACGTCTTTTACATTGTTGATCTAACATGTGTGTTTGAAATGGCACATACATGTTTAACTTGCCAAAGCATTAGTCAAAAATTACACTTTGAGAATAGTTAAAGGTGGGACATTGATAGATAAAGCACTATATTAGACCTAAAAGCAAACCAATCGATCCTAATTTGGACTAGAAGTCTCACAATGTCTCTAACTTTGTTGCAGCTGGGATATTAAGATCACAGCTGCATATTTTAAATTTAAGATCTCCTTCGTTCTCTGGAGTACACACTTAAAATGATTTCTGACTTTGATAGACATTACCTTAGCCATCAAATCTAATAAGCTATACCAAATCGGAGAGGTACAACTATTTCTGAAAGTGTGTTTCAGGCGCTTAGGGCATTCCAATCTGAGTGTGCTAAAATGTGTGAAAGAACTACAGAAGCCATTGATAAATTAAGCAAATATCTATTTTGCCTTCAGTTTTAACCTGGCTCACAACTAATAGTTTACTTCAAGTCCATATGCCTCAGACAGGATGATTTTCCTTTCCCATTTATCACTTTGTCGTCATCTGTCACAGTTTGGTTGGCAGCAAACATGCATGCTGCAAACAGAGGCACAAAAGCCTGGGAAGAAAAGAGCCAAAGGTAAAAGGGGTGACAGTTTTAACAGAGGAGTCTGTGCAGCAATGTTGTCTCTGAGCGATCGCACAGGTCAGATGGACAGGAAAGATGGGATTGGCTGTAACCAGCAGAGGTTTTTGTCACAGCTTTTGTGTTCACTATGTGTCTTATCAAGTTTGTGAGCTGTCAAATTAAGCTGTGGAATGCTGTTTATAGGTTTAGGCCTGTAGAAATGCTACAAATGGAAAGAAATGACAAAAAAAAACAAATATGAATGACTAACACTTTGAATTGAATGCTAGACATATTTAAAATGTTGTCACTTTTTGTGAATAGAGAATATTTTGTCCAGTCAATTTTATGAATAAAAGATAAAATAATAACTCAGCAATAAAACTATTTAATCTCATTCTATTTCCCCTTTTGGTTGTTGTGCTTTTGTCTATTTTATCTTGGAAATAATCATGGTATTAAGGTATTAAGGCCAAAAGATGCATTCAATGCTAATTTGAATCTACTCAGGTCAGGTCAGGCCACAGTGTCTTCTATGGATCTAAATATATTTCCCTCACAGTGTAATACCAAGCTGTGAGTGTCAGGAATCCAGGGACAAAGACCCCACTTTTACTAAATACAACATGTTGCCCACAGCTGTATTAAACATATGAGTAACTTAAAAGTTTGGAAATAAGTTGCATTTTTGAATTATCTGCAAGCAGCATTCCTACCCAAAGACTTAATGCCGTCTATGAGGCTCAGTGGTTGGAGTCATGGCCAGGGCTTGACATACTGAATACAAAATATTCAATTGACTGCAAACACTTTTGTTCATGTAAAAGAAGAAAAAAACTCTCGGGATTTGTATCTTTGAGGCACCAGTTTATTTTTATGATCATATTTTCTTTTGCTTCTAATGAGGCAGACCTGCAAATATGGCGGCATATTTACATGCTACAGTTCTGCTCATCAAGACTGCGAAGAGCACTGCAGAACAATAACGAGTTCTGAATATGGAGCAGTACGTCAACTTTCTTCCTCATAGGGCGCTAAATTTTTCATGTAGTGTTCCAGCTAAACACTATAAGCACCTTGCTTTCTTTGGTAATGCTACTGTTTTTGTCTTTTGTGAACAAACAAACACCATCATGCCCTAATTGCCATCAGTACTTGTCTTAAAGCGAGCCCTCACCAGGAACATATGAGGGGCTGTTTAAGCCCCTTATATGTTAGGGCAAAATCTATGTTTTTGCCCTATCAAAAACATAGACAAAAACTATGTTTTGTCTCTCACACACTACTAAAAACTTATACACACACACACACAAAAGCTCTACTCCGGCGTTAGAGCTGGAATAATCGACCTTAGAACCGGCGTTGTAACCGACTTTAGAGCCGGACTAAGCGGCCTTAGAACCGGAATAAGCCCTAAGTGAATCTCCGAGCGCTTGAGGAGGGAGTGGTAGAGAACGGCTGGCCGAAATTAGCGTTCATAAATTGGATCAACCTTGAGCTAAACGCCGCTTACACCGTGGAGCTCCAATATTCAACTTGAAGCTAACTTCACTGTGGTATCAACGCATGTGCTCTGATCTCCAAATTATGCCCCGCCTATTCTGTGACAACTCTCACGCTTACTAAAAATGAGTCTATATTTTATTAGTTTATATGTGCAATCTTAGTCTTTTGTATGTGTGTGAGATAAAAATTGTATGCGTGTGTGATATTTTAGTAGTGTGTATGCACAATTTTTGCATTTTGTGTATGCGTGTGAGAAAAATTGCATGTGTGTTTGACATTTTAATAATATATATGTGCAATTTTAATATTTTGTATGTGTGAGTTTTTAGTAGTTTTTGTCCTAAATGGCCCCTCATAGGAACAGGTGCAACATTTATTTAGAGGAGGACGCGTTCATTTATCTTTTAGCTCGTTGTCCTTTAGATAATGAGAGTTGCAGTCAGCTAGACATGCGTGTAAACGCAGCTACTATCCGTGATGCATTGCCTGCTGGTCATTCAGTGGTGATGAAGGAGGTAATTGCTGAGTAAAAACAAAGGTGAAGACTTAACGCTAACATTATCCTATAACCTCACTCTTCTCATATTAGTTTGTTCCAGAGCAAATAAGCAAGAATTCTCCTACAAAATTAAAGTTTGTTGGCACATTTGGATGTAAAGTATTTTTAGTATTCATAGTAGTATTTTTCAAAGCATAAATTGTTTGTAAAGAAGTTTATAAAGGCAAACAATTTCATAAATTTTCGGTCTGCTTGTCAACAGTTTTTTCCACACTTCACCCTATCCTGTTTAGTCTTGCAGCAGAGAAACTTGTCACGGCAGACACCTATGTTAGCGGGATGCTGATGTTTTTCTGGCACTGACTAAGCCCCACAACACACACCGTGTTATGTAAGATCTGAAATTAAAGAGCAATATGTCACAGAGGACACGGTCTGTGTCGGTGCGAAATAAATGGTACGACCCACCAGGGATGTGGGAACGCTGCCAGGATGAATCACAGCATATAGCGAAAGCCCAGTGCATTAACTAGAGTGCACATGGAGAAATTGTGAAAGTGCTGCCGGATCTTTGGACGGCCGCAGAGCCCCGTGGAAGGGAGCCCAAGAGGAATTTGTTGGAGTAAAATATAAAGCTGTGTCATCTTATATTTCTGACCTCTACGTTTGCTTGCAAAGCACAGTGGACTGTTAGTTTATCAACTGCATATACGTTCACATCGAGACTGACAGGATATGTTTTTTTTGGTCAGATAATAGAAGCTTTCATTTATAGCAAAGGGATAGCAATGGCAAATTTTCGATGATGGATGACTGAGACAATGGGATAATAATATTAAAAACCCAGCAGATCATATTGTATTTATTATAAGTGAATTAATATTTTAAAATCTGTGGAAAATGTACAAGTCCATTGGCTAACTATTGGTACCTAAAATATTTCCCATAAAATTAACTAACACTAAAATAATAAAATAAAATTAATAGCACTTTTTGTAATGAATTCTAGGAACTTTCAACTATTAAAAAGGAATGACTTCCTCTTTCCCAGGGATATCAATATAAGATGGTGCAAATTCATATTTTAATTTGACACTTTTCACAACAGGAAAGACAAGAGTACATGTCTCCAAAATCTGGTGATGTGTATTGAGTTTTACAACAAACAAAATGTGTGTTTGTGTGCTACATCTGTTTTATGTTGGAGGAAGGTTGTTGGATCACTAAACAAGAGGACCTTCGTTTAATCATGTAGCCAAACCAGATACACTGGAGATTGAGAAGTATTAAGAAATTTCTAATTAATACTAGTTTGTGAGTTTTGAAAAGCATTAATAGCCCGAGTAAAGATGTATAAAAATATCAAGTAGCATCTTCTCACTCTGAAATGTATGAAGATTCCAACCTTTTCATTTAAAAACTTTAAACTGTTGAAAACATTACAAAATTGTTGCTTCTTCCACAATCACTGGTTCCCTACAAGAAAGGCTTTAAATCACTCTAAGCTCCACATAATTAATTATTAAATACAACTAGACTTGTGGCAGTCAAGCCAGATGCATGGAGGGGAATTTTGGGGCCATTAGGTCTTCAAAACAAAAATGTAAGCATTTTAAATTCATCTTAGCCAGTGGTGCCAATCATTGGCACCCCTGCAAACCAACACAGTGACTTTAATAGGCAAAGAAACGTTTTTAACTTTAAAACTTTTAACTGTAAGCATCTGGAAAAATCTTAAATCTATTGCTAGAAACATGTTTTTGAACAGGTGGTGCTTCTATTTTAGTGCATCACATTTTCCTTTAAAAACAGAATTGGTCTTGTTCTACACATCTGGGATTTTTTTCTCCACTGCTGTTGCAATGTGTTCAAGGCTAAAACTGCTTCTGCTTCAAACTGAAAATCAAGTCTGACATGAATTAATACACTGCTCGTTATTCAGTGCCCATAAAGGGACCATCTGAATAATGAGTTCAGTAGCAACACTATGAAACTCTCACAGTTACATAACTCATGTTGCTTAAACTCCATTGAAAAGGCAAAGTGTTATTTTTTTTTTTTTATACCAGAAGAGGGACCTTATGTCACTGCATTAAAAAAAATCGGATTCAAATTGCTTCTGAGATAGTTTAAAGGACTGTTTAAAAAGCAATCCTTTTCCAATATTATAAGATAGTTGGTGTGTCCCAGTCCTCCATCTGTATTTTCTCATATTCTGTGGTGGGAAGTCAAAATATTCCTCACTCCACTGCCGGAGGTTGCCATGCAGCTGCGAGCAAACCCCGCTGTTGCAAATCACCTGGCAGTCGGGCTCAGGTAATATCACGCTGGTTTAATCTCATCTGCAGCGCTGCCTCCCCAAGTGTTACCTTTGAACGCTACTTCTCTAAATCCATTGCACTTCCATACATTATATGCGAAACCAGGTGAACTAATGGGATCGTTTTGTAAATGGCTTACTCTAGTCCAGGGAGAAGAAACAGGAGCAACATTAAGCAATAGGTGGTTATATTTTCCCCATATGGCATTACTAATTGCTAAGATTTTTTGCTATGTGTTTATAATCCTGACAGGAATAGGTGGGCTTACTGTCATTTGTGTTTGCAGAGCCAAACTTTCTCTTCACTGATCCAGGAGCTGTCAAACAGCAGTACAACCAGCTGGATTTAAGTGCCTGAATAATGTGTGCATTTTCTCCCAATTTAAGTCTGTGGCTTCCTCAGCTGAAAGTCAACACCTCACTCACCCCAAAACTGCAACGTGGAGCATGCAGTGACGCTGCAGATTCATAAGCAGGTTTCTATTGGGTCTATAACCTTATTGTAACCATCAACCACAACATGTATTTACAGGTGTTTAAAATGCATCTCATGTGACAGGAAATAAAATTATGGCAACATCAACAAACACTGCCTTTCATTTAAATTGATTCGGCTCGCATCCAGTCCCGCTATTTGTCAAGGACGTGTCAGCAGGTTTATGAACAACAGATTGCCAATTTGATTTGAGCCTGGCTATCCAATAAATGCAATAAATTTTAAATAACATTTGTATCAAGCCTGAGGCTCTGTTTGGGACTTGTGTTCAACTGAAGAGTTTTGTTTGAATGTAAATTGAAAATATTTAGTTCTCGTTGGCATCTGTTGTAGAAAATGTGAATTCTAGATTTTGATTTATTATTTGCAATCATTTTCAGTTTTGTATGTATGTGTAATCGACATGTAATTTTACATAATGCAATTTTAAAGATCTTTAGCATGTCAGTGATTCTGTGATGATGACTGAAAAGCCTGGTCAAAAATCCATCCACGGTGTGGCATATTTTTGCAGTAATTACGTAATTTTTTAAAAACTTTCTAGATAATTACACAAGCTCTATAAATGTAACACTAAAACCTCCCTGTCATTTTTTTCTTTCTCTGTTGCTTTTAACTAAATATTTGAATTAATCCAGATATCATGTCACTATGAATCCGTAAGTTTCTGGACATGTACGTTAAAATTCAATTGATTTGCTTTGAACGCAATGCCAAGTGAATACACTTCTGACTGTCATGTTTGTGATTTAAAGAGCTGCTTTCCCTGCTCTTGACAGAAGTGTAGCAAACTGATCAGAGATGCTTCAAACATCATGTGTCAGAGCAGAATATTAGAAAAATGTTTGTTGAGGATGACAGCAAACACCCCCGCACAGAAACAATGACGTGCCAAGGCTGATTCTTTCACAGGTTGCACACGGTTCCACCGAGAGGCAAAGAAGGATGACATAAAGGTAGACAGAGATATAGAAAGGCTAATATGTTGTTGTAGGCATGCAAGCGTGGTCACAGGAAATGGCTTAAAAATACAATTTAGATTTAAAGATAGCTGAGAAAAGGTAAAAATTTACAGTTTGTCATTCTAAACTTTCCAAATGAGACAAGGTTTGGGATTTTTTTTTTTCCTCTCTCGCAATTGTTTGTGTGGTATTTCTAATCTTTTATGTAAACAGGCTTCTCAAAATTAGCTTTATGTGTTCATTTGTGTATTTTTAGTCAAATATGTTGCCTTTAGTATTGTCTAAAGAAAAATGACTGAATAGTTTTGATGCACCTGCTTAGATGTTTTATTTGACAGGACAGACATTTGTGTTATTTTTATCATAACATTTATGTTACATACTGAACAACTTAAAGGTAAGCATTATGCTTCATATATAAAATATACTAAGTTCAAACCTAAAAGAAACAGTTTAGATTTGTTACAAAACAACAGATGAGTATGTGGAAAACCGCATCATTCCTACTGTTGAACTTGGTGGAGAATTTGTGACGTTTTGAATCGGAAACATTTGAAACACCAGGACAATTTAGATAATTATCTGTTTGACTTTTTCAACTGGAAAGTTAATGCTCATGCTTGGGGTTTTCAGTAAAATAACTATCTAAAACATGTCTAAAATATAGAAGTTACTTGTAAGGCACAAAACAAATATTCTTCCATGGCCACCTCATTATCCAGATGGAAACTGTGTAGAAAACTTGTGGCACTGAGCTGAAAAGATGAGAGAATATGGGTAGCCCTTGGAATGTGAGATTGTGCAAAGAGGTCAAATGCCCTTCTCTCTATCAGCATGAGCAGAGTGAAATGTTAAAGGAGATCATTTCGGACAAAGAAGGAACCTTACTAATTGTGTCACAAGTGATTTTGTTCAGAGATATTTTATTCATTTCAATGCAACATAAAATAAAGCTTAAATTCATTTTAGTTTTGTCCTTTTATAATTTAAGGTAACCAATACAAAGACACGGGATTTTGCATAAAAGAATGTTTCCAATATTCAGGTGCCAATAAGGAATACAAAATCTCATTCTTAATATATTTAAGTCATACCCTTCAATTATGACTGAGTTGTATTTTTATATAATGAGGTGCACACGAACGCAGAGGGTTTGTAATACTTACTAGCTCCTACCAAGAAGATGTCGCTGCCAAAAAGCAACAGGAGCACGGAGTTGACCAAAACAATCAGACGACCCATGCCTCGGTAAGAGGTGGTTGCTCTTCTTAGATAACAAAAGGGGATGAAACACCTATCTTTAAAGTACAACAAAACCTCAACTGTTCATTTTGTTTTTAAACATATAAAGGTGTTGAAATTCCTCGGGGGATGTACGGTCCCCGGCTGAATCTGGCTGGAGCTGGTCAGTCGGTAGATAACCTGTGAAACAACGTAACGCACGATGCCTTCAGAAACATTTTTTTTTCTCTCTCTCTCTCATTCAGCCTTTAACAGTCTAGCGGCTCCTTCTTCCAGGATCTCAAACAGTGAACAACGTGGGAGGGTTCGTTCGTCTAAATCCGGCGACAGAGACTGCGAAGCTCCATCATCCTTGAGGTCATCGATCATCGGTGCGCACAGGTGCGAGAAAGTCGTAGCAAAAAATAGATGGACAAGAGAAAAAAAAAAAAAAAATGGACCTGGCTGGCAGATTGAGTGGCGTGATCCAGAACCACGGACAGCGCCTATAAGTTTGCAGACTGTCCACCCTCCTTCCCTCCCACCGTCTCTGTCTCTCGCATCTGAACGTGTTCATTCACGGCATTGGTCCTTCTGCGGTACTTTCTGTTGAACCCTAACAAGCCAGTAACGTCACAGGTACATAACTCCAGCGCACACGCAGGACGCACCGATTTATCGTCCACGTGTTACAAGCGGAGATTGTTTGCATCTATTCGCTTGCCACTGACACTGCGGCCACGTTGCACATGTCCAGCTGCTTTTTACTATTGCGCAATGTACGGAGACGACACTTACAGCACTACGTACATTGACATGTTGCTAGACAACTAACGTAGAGCAAATTCTCGTTGTATTAAACTGTATCCAATTTAAAGAAAAGCAATGCACTTCTACATTTACTAAACCCAAGGGATAAAAAAAAAAAAAAACAATACTATTATTCGCTGTGTGCACAAGCAGCAGCAGGTCGATGCGCCTCTCACCATTCGTGCACTGCGCAGGGCCCTAAGACACGCCGTGTAATCAGGAAGATGAATCATGCTGATAAGCTGAGTGCATTGCCTCGTGGGAGCCTCGTTTGAAAGCAAAATGCTCGTTTAAAGAAATGGCTATCAAATCCCTGCGCGGTTTTGTATGAAAGCTTTACGTTTTGTGACACAAATGAAGTCTCATTATAAACTTAGTAAAGTCAGATCACGTGCGTCTATCAGCGTAATCACTCAGCTGCTTATTGGTTGAGAAATTATTGCTACCCTTAACCATTTGAGGTTTTAGACGACTGGTGGATGCTTATCTGCTCTTGATGTGTCTGACACAGGCAGATTTTCAAAAAAGAAAAAGAAAAAAAAAAAGAAAAAAAAAAAGATGAGCTAGATTTGCCATGACCGCTGTCTACCTCTAGCTAACATTCTATGGTGTTCATCTCTGAAATAGACCTTGACAACAGCTTTGAAAGCTGAGCGATTTTCTTCTGAAAATGTCAGAAGAATGAAAAGTAGAATCTTTCATTATTAAGTTATTTCTCAATTTGTTATGATTCGTTTCCTTTTACCATTTCTGCACAGAGATCCATTTCTCTTGCTTCTTTGTCAAACTTGACTGAAAAACGTTGAACCAAATGAATCTTTCACTGTTGGTTTAACAATCCAAAAATATACTTTTCAGTTCATGTAGCTGCCAGTCAGTTATTTTGTGCAAAGTTTAAATCTTATGTGATGTCTCAGATGTTGCTTGCATATATATATATATATATATTTTTTTTAGCAGTTGGTTAAAAATAAATAAGCACACCTGAAGAAGTTTTGCCACATTTCAACCACTTTTTGTGTCATGTTAGAAAAAAGCCAAAGTTCAGAGTTACTGCGGTTTAACACTGGTTCCCATGGCCCCCTTTCCTACTTGTTTTAGATGTGTCTCTGTTCCACCTCTAATTCAAATGATTGCATGACCTCCTCTGTAACCATCTAGCGCTGCTGAAGCCTGTTAACCAAGTTGTTCAAGCCAGATGTGTGGCAGGACATTGAGCCGGGTTATTTGCTTGTGAACTGATGCCCTTTGCTGCTTTATGTCACATCTATGTAGACAAAATTACCATTCTAAACATAGTAAATTATACCCTGACATAAACTTACATATTTTATGCAAATATAGCAGAGTGCAACCCTTCATACATGACAGTAAGTTCATGTTTTTATTAAAGTTCTCTGTTAAAGCAGTGGTTCCCAACTCTGCTCCTCAATTTAGTGTGCATGCGTTGTATTAAAAATTATCTTATTGTGAAACTTAAAATGGTGTTTAATAATAAAACTGACCTCAGCTTTTCCCTGTCAGTCTGAATTACTTATTTCCAACATCAGCAACTATCCAATAAAATTAAATTTAAAGTTATATTTAATGATGTTTCGACTTCGAAAGATTCATGTTTATTTAATGAGGACAAGCACCAAATCAAATCTTCCTGACGAAACTGCATGAAATACTGACATTCACTCAGTTTCCTCCTCTGATTCAGAGACGTTCACTTTTTGTTATTCTTTGACATGAAATATTAAATCAGCTGGTTTAATTTAATGCAGTTTAGTCCAAAACAAAATGAATCAAATCAAACAAATCAGACAAACACAGTGAAGTATAATAATTGTATCTTATTCACCTTATTTATGGCAGTGCATCTGTGGGATTGATTATGTTAACAACTGCTGGTTGGACAAATGGCAGCTGCATCAAAACTATTTATTTTGGAATCTATCCATGTGTAGCAAGCCATGTTTTTGAGTTAACCGGAAGACAGGTCAGCTGATGTTCTACTTTTTGTCTGTTATGTCAGTCACGCAGCTATGGCCATGTTCCTGCAAAGCTTGGACATTTTTCTGTTTGCTGCTCCTCAGAGAAAAGCTTGATTATGCCTGCTACCAGTTGATTATTTTCCATTGGTTATAAACAGATGAGAAATAATAAAAAAAAAAATAGATGTTGTATTTAAATTCCATGCCACCTCCAAAAATCCTGCAGCTCATTTCACTTGTGAAGTAAAACTGAGGGATAGTCAAAGTCCTTATCACACTGCTTGGGCTAACAAACCATCAAAGAGAAGCATTATAAGCACTGCTGACAGCAGATCAAGATTGGTTTCAGAAATAATGAATAAAGTGATTACATCCCATAAGGATCAGTGGTAAATCATAAATCAGTAAATCATCCCAGTCTGCCCATCCTTGTCCATTTCTCAACCTACAGCAGAAAATTACAACTTACGAATTGAAAAATGTGCAACCAATATGCTTTCAGGAATTTAAAAGCATAGAATAATCAATACCAGTTCCCTCACTGGAGATCATGTTCTGTCATCTTTCCAAATTTGAAAACTAAACAACATTAAATATTTTTACCCCCAATGTAACAGGAAGTCATAGATTACAAAATTTAAGTTAAGTTAGGTCTATGGGCTATACAGAACATATTGATTACAATTTTTGAACAAAATAATTCTTAAATCATAATATTTCACCTGCTTAGTTCTCCCTGTTTCGAGCTCCTGTCAGAATAAGCTGATTTAGAGCCTCCTGTCACTTTAAATGCAAATAAGTTTCTGCTGGCCACGCCCCCACCTTTGATCCTGTCAGACTTAGAAGAAGAAGTACAGCTTCCTGCACAACCATTAAGGATGGTAAGTCAACAGAAAAACACTTTTGTTTTCCAGCAGCCGTCTTACAGTGCAAACCATCTGAACAAATCCTGGTTCTCATCTTTGGTTGCTAAGTGAAGGGCAGGTGATGGGAAGGTTTTTGAAACAGATTGTTTTTTTTGTTTTTTTTGTAGAAATAATAGAAACCCAAATGAAAGTACAAAAACATACAAAAAGTGAATTTTGCATTGTAAGTTCCCTTTAAAAATGGATGACTGGAAACTTTCAACAAGTAAATAAAAAGAAAACTGAAATTCTCATCTTTTCTCTGGACAAGCTTGCTCCTAAACTCAAATGCTTTTGCTAAATCCTTCTATCCCGAGTAGGTCATTGAGGTCCAGTGAGAAAAGCCTGCTGCTAAAGACAAAAAAGAAACGGAGCATTTGGTGCAGCGATCCCAGACTAGAAATTATGGTCTCTTTTAAAAGGTAGTTCAAAATGAATTTTTTTAAATGGGTCTCTACATTTAGTCATTAATTTCTTACTCTGAAGTTTGTTCTTGCACAACATCACACCTATCAATTATATTTCTTTTAATTTTGAAGATGCTGTCATTTTAACTATGTTTTTAACATTTTATGTAAAATTCTGCTTTATATGTTTTATACTATGCTGTGCAGCAGTTTGGGAGTTTTTTTTATATCTTTGACAGATGCTGTACAAACACTTAAATACCAATAAATGTAGTAATGTAACTATTATTTCACTAAGTAAAGCTTTTGCCCCCATCAATTAATGTTGTGAAATTCTAGGTCCAATCTTCTTACAATTTTCAGTTGAAACAGAATATATTAAAGAGGATTTTTTTCACTCAGGTTGGGTGCCACTAAGTCTGATGTACATCACAGCAGTACAGTGCTGGAAAAGAAGCATATGACTATTGCATGATTGCAAACAATAAACTCACACAACAACTGCTTTGTCAGTCCAGACGTCAAAACGTACAACATTTATCTGAGCTCTGAAAAGTTTCAGGTTAATCTGTAATACATTCTAAGAGTCTTGCATGTCAGATTCCGCAGAAGAGAAAGATCCAAATAAATATTGTAATGTTACACAGAAGTTATTTGAATCAAGCTGATTTTCATGAGAAATGGAGCAAAAGACTTACTCAAGACCTTTGTAGTACCAGAAATATTCTATTTTCGGCTTTAAACCTGTATCAGCCTTTAAAGTGAAAAGTTTTAGATGAGATTTGTGAAGAACAAAAGAGGGACACTCCAAAAATATTTTCACCTGGCATGAGGATGACCTTAAATGTTAATTGCTTTGTGTTGAGTATGCCAGGAAAAGATCTTCATAACTAGAGTGAACAAAATGTCAGGGATTTAATAAATGACAAAAATTATTCACAGAAGTCCTCCATTACCCTTATGTAGTTATAATTCACATCTTAAAGTATTCAGTTTAATGACATTTCTGAAAGATCTTGGCTGCGGCGGTGCAGACCTGTGCAAGAATCATGAGCCAGCTTTCATTTCTCTGTGTGCTGCTTCTCAGGAGGAAGATGTGTCTCAAAGAAATTGTTGTAGAAAACTGTAAGAACTTCGGAAGACCTATAGCGTTATTTTTCAAGAGTAATTTAAAATAGTTCAAGCAGCTTCAACTACTTTGAGACAAAATATGAAGAGATGAAGGTTGGCTAAAAAGTTGACCCACAATGTCTACTTCATACTTTAAGATACAGAGGTTAGTAAGCTAGTATGCATAATATAAAAAAAAATATATTGAAAAATGTGGGGGTCAAGGGGCGGGTTTCCACTTTAACTGCATTGAAACACACAACTTCTTAATTTTTCATTGCATTCTGCATTGCTCTGAACATATAAGCAGCTCTGAGTACTTGTATTAGGCATATTAACCTTTTAAAGAATATGTTTCGGAAAACTGAACACTGCATGCAGATCAAAGACTTTCTTTTGAACAAAAATACAGCAATGTATAGCATTTGGGAAACAAGACATAGCAAGCTGGGCAAGACTGCAGTAGTGGAATGCAGCTTTATATCATTTTAACTGAGAGGTTTGGACTCCCACTCATCCCGGTTAATTAGATGTGGTCATTTCTGAAACAAGCTGCCCTGCAGTGCTAAACATTAACATTACAAATAGAATATCTGTCAGAACATTAGGTGGTTATTGCATAGGCCAGCAGTAACCTCCAGCGCTTTTACCACATGCACATATAATTAAATTTTTCCTCGCCAGCAATGTCCTTGACTCAAATAGAGCACAGGTGTGGTGGTCAATTACCAGACATATTTAGGACACATTTGGGGGTTATTATCACCTAAATGTTTAACGTTTTGATAAGGTAAATAAAGATAACACATCTGTCTGGCACCTCGTTTACTAAAGATTTCTACTAAAGGCTAATACAACAGAATATGAGGGAAATACATCTAAATCAAAGCTTTCTTAAGTAAAGCTGTCAGCTAATAAGTAAAATCTACTTTCTGCACACTTGGTTTTTATCTTTTTTGAATTTATTTTTTGATAAGTTACTATAGACTTGCTGTTGGCATAATTCTGTATAAATCTTTAACCGGTATTTCTGGCAGAATTGGAAGTTCTCTTAAATTAGTTGGTTTCCTGGCACAAACCCAGTTTCCAAGCATAGTCTATGCATTTTCAAAATGTTTGAAGTTAGGGCTTTTGGGAAACTGTCCAAAGAGTTTAATGTAAGCCTTTCATGAAGCAAATTTCATTGGAAAATTTGATCACCCAGCTGTGTCCACGTTTCAGTCATTTGACCCGAACTGTTACCAAACATGAAAGGAAATTATTATGATTTAGCAAAGCAACTTCTATTTGAATTTACATTGCTGAAATTGCCACATTATATCTCTAGTATGTTCAAAAGCTGTTTCAGCGTGCATAACATTTGATGTTTTAAGTAGATGATAGTTCCTGGATTACGTACAGAATAAGGAAATAAAACTTTCCAAATATTTGGAAATCACAATCACAACTTCTCTACTTTAAAGCAGAATTTTACAGATGTTTTTATATCCATTGATAGACGGGTACTAAGGGATGGTCTAGTTTTGCTTTTCTACTGTAGTATTAATCGGATCACATGGATGAATTAGGTTTCTTCTTTCCCCTCTACCCATGAAATATATACACGAATTTGCAAAATGTTTCGGAGACGTGTTGTTTCAAGAGCCCTCACTCTTTCTAGAGCACACACTTGTGATTGATGGACTCCATTAATTTAATGACATCAAAGCCCAGGAGAGATAACATGTTCACAAGGAGCACAATTCAAAGTGAACACAATTGAAAACATCATTGGAAGATGAAAGCCCGTCTCTTTTCATCTGTGGCGACGTGCTTTTTCTTTCCCAGAGGAGGGAGTGGGGTTATTCTGAACAAATGCTAATGATGTGTTGCCTTCTGCAGGGATCAGTCATTAATCAGTGTGGGAGCCATCGTTATTCCCTGCAAGGCAGCCGCGATGCACAGAGGGAGGAGAGAGGACGGGGTGGTCCTAACCTAAATGTCTCATCATGTTATGTTAACATCATGGCTTATTTCAAACTGGAGGACCTGAACACTCAGTCAACGTGGGTGATTTTTAAGGCAATGTTAAAAACATATGAGTAAAATATCTATTGTATTTTGACAAACTCAGATCTTAATCCAATTGCAATGTTGGATTAAGATTTGATTGTAAATGTCTCACAACTGAAAGCGAGGAGTGGGGCAAACTTTCCTCTGACTCATACCAGAGACTTGTATATTGCCATAAGACTTTATTTTAGCTAACATTAGGGTAACATTACTTAGCGGAGTAAGGGCTCCTAACTTTTTCTTCAACAAGAAAACACTTTTTTGTTGATATCTTTAATGAGCAAGGCAAGGTGGTTGCCTTCATTTAAATAATCAGCCAATTGTCATATACCGCCAGCTTTCTGACACAAAACAAATACCTGCAAAGATGATTTGCAATATTAAAAGTAAACTAATGCAGTATATTGCTTCTTGGTAATAAATTTTCATTTGAGTGAATTCAATTCACAAACTGCTTAATTTACCTCAAAGAGTTTATATATAAAGAAAATCTTATAGTTGGCATATAATTATCATCTAACTTTAATTCAGTTATATGAACAAATGAAATGTTTCGTACTTGACTGTCTGATTTGTTACAAGACAACGTGTTTGAAATCATTGTCTGCTTGTGTTAGCAATATTTACCTTTGCCATAGTCAATTAAGCCAGTACTCAGATGTTAGAAACAGTTGCCAAGAATATTTATTTATTCCTCTTGGAAAGTCTTAAACTATGACAACAGTGATTCACTCTATTATTGTTTATGTGTTTCTTTTCATCCAAGGGTGTGAACTAAGTAAAACCTCTGTCCAAATGACATGCCCTGAGTAAAGAGTGCAAGTAAAAAAGATTCAAAGAGCACGGTTTCACCACAATCTGGGTTTTGACTGGTTATGCTCTGGGTATTTCACCCCTCTATGGAGCACTGTGTATGTGAGATCAAATTGGCTCAAACTTAAAATAATTGAAGTTCAGACTCATTGATAAGAAACCCCTTAGATCCTAAACCCATTGATAGCATGTGATCAATTTCCATGAAGCCCAATGGATAACCGGAAGATCAATTATGATCGACTCCTTGCAGTAATGAGACAAGAATGGATCACCATCACTCAGCATTTGACCCCGATGTTAATATCCCATTACAGGAGACACACAAACATCCACCTTCTCATGTACAACTCATTTTGTACCTCCAATTAACCTCTCAGACATTAGCAGGAAACCAGAGTACCAAGGAAAAGCACCTTTGCACACATGAAGAGAACGTGCAACTCCACAGGCGGAATAAATCCAGGATCTTCTTATTGAAAGTTGCAATTACTAAACATTAATATTTTCTAAACTCATAGTTTGTGTTCAGTTCAGTTAAGTTCCATTGAGTTTAATTTGTGTAGAGTTAACAACAATATCCATCTTGAACCTTGTTGATTCTAATAGTGGTCAGATAAAAGCATTTAAATTCTTTTACGATACAGTTCACTTAATCAAAAAAGTTTAGTTTACACAAAGAAAAAAAAAATCACATTCAGAAAAAGCCAGGCTTCCTGAATTAATTCAGATTTAACCCATTAAAGCCCATTTCAAAAAGGTATCAAGATTTAATATGTTTAAATTACCTTATTTACTCTAAAAGCCTCACTTGTTTTGTAGGTTACTCTGAGGAGACATTATTTAACATTGTATGACACTGACCCCTGCAGGATAACACAATTCCTGCAAATTTTGTAACTTTCTGTTTTATACTTTTGAATTTTACTGTTCCTGATTGCTTTACATGTGTTTTTTGTCAGTGTTCAGCAAAGTCCAATAACAATAACAATAATAGTAGTAATAATAATAATAATAATAATAATAAATGTAGTTAATAGAACATTATAAATGTGAAATGTTCATTTCGTAAAGCAAAAGAAGTGAGTGCTTTTTGTCCCTTGTTTTTTTTTTGTCAGTATTACCAACCAAAGTTTAGCGGACACAAAATGTCAAGATGTCACCCAATTTGGCAACTGAGGCCCTTTTCTCTATGTGGCATTTGAGGAATGCTGACTCACACTTCCTGTTTCCTGTCCATTCAGGAAATGGTAGGGTTTAACCCCTAGCTGCCTTGGCCATTCAATTCTCATATCTTTGAGATAATGTCAGTAACCCCAAGGGAGAGTTTTAGCTAAAAGGATCCAAACTGCAGCAATTTAGTGTAATTTGTTTAGTTTTGAAGGCTTCCTGCGGATTGAGCGTTACAGTCTTTTAACATTCAGAAAGTAGATGAAGTTAGTTGCACAATCATTTAGTGTTGCCAATCATTTAGTGTTATATGACACTTACCATCAGCAATAATAAAGCTAAATCAAGTCAAATGGTATGTGTGATGATGCAACCTTTTGTTAAATTGATTTTATCTAAGCGTGGGATCCTGAGCATAGAAACACAACTTGCTTTCTTAAATCCTGAAAGAATCCTTTGAAAGTTCTCCTTTTGAAATATTTTGAATGTAGATTGCAGAGAGAGCCTTTACAATTACTATTTAAGATATCACAAAGAAACCGTTGCATTCTGAGTCTTCAAAGGTTCTGTGATGAAGATGAACCGTGTTGAATGCAGATCTGTCGGCTTACATCTATATAAATGCAGACAGTTATGTAAAAAACATCAATCTCTCTTTTCTAAGCCTTTTTATTTTCCAATACAAGTAAATGAAGAAAAAATGTGCAAAGTATTGTGCATGTAATCTCAGGTTCTTGCTTTCAGTACCATGCAATTGTTTCACTTCCAGCTAAACCACCGTTGCGTTCCCCATGTATAAAAGCTGTTCATCATGAGCGTGACCCCATTGTATTTCCAGTCCCTTGTTAATCATATTATATACATACATATGTCATCAATAGTGATACCTACTCACATTTCAACGCTTCAGTCAAGAACAAGAGGCATCTATAATTGAAACAAAGTCAACATAACGAAACCGTGTTGAAGTTCTTGTTTTTGATATGTTTCTGACGCTTGTTTCCGTTGTAGATAGTAGAAGCCAAAAATAACTTTGACATTCACTGAGAGGAATTATTTTATATAAATCTTTTGTATGAGTCACAGTGGAGATGCTGGGTGGGTACAGCCATTTTTGACAAGAAGCGCTTCTCTTTTTTTTGCCACCTATGGATGCATCTCATATTGTCCCTCCGTGGCAATAAAAAAATCGTTGAGAGTGCTCTGTAAATAATCAAAAGTGGGCCGTTCCTCAGGCTTTTGTTTCCAGCACACTGTCATGATATCGTAAAGTTCCTCAGGGCAGCCTTCTGGCCGTGGCATCCTGTAAAACTTGTCCAGGTTCCTAATCACCTCTGGATTGGTCATTCCTGGTTGGAGCCAAGAAAAGTCAAATTAAACTCACAATTATTTTGCAATTGTTTATATATATTATAATATGTGTCGTAGCGTACATAGTCATGGAAAATTATCAGTATCTCAAAATGTTATGGTTTCTAACCCTCAACAATAGTTGTTTCTTAAGGTTTTTACCGGGGTAAGGTATTCTTCCATACGTGACCATTTCTGTCAGTAGGATCCCAAAGGACCAGACATCTGATTTGATGCTAAATGTGCCATAGTTGATAGCTTCTGGAGCTGTCCATTTAATGGGGAACTTCGCACCTGAACATTGAAAAAAGAAAATGATAAACATGTTGCTGACAAGTAGCTCGAAAGATCCTGTAACACTTTATTCTTATTTTAAGATTCACCCAGTCAACACAGAAACAAGGTTTCCACAACACCATTTTCTAGTAAGCAGAAATGTATAACACAAACGTCACATCTCGTCACACTGAGGATTATTTTTAGTTCATAGTTGTCATGCAAGTGCGTATTTACTGACGCATTGTTTCAAATTAGCTGATAGCAGTAATCTGAGAAATGTTGAATTTGAGATATAACTTATTTAATTGATACTTGAGTTATTTATGAAACTTTTCCAGAAAACTAAGCTGTTTAGAGGATTCAAAATATTCTTCCTTTGAAGCATTGTATAAAGAAATGAGAATGGGCTCAAGACTTTTGCACAGCACATAAAATCAGTCTAAAAAAATTTACTAATTTAAAAGTTGTAAAATTCCTCATTTAACCACAAAAAAAGCAGTGCAGCATATTTAATTTGATTGTACAATACATAAAGATGCAGTTATGATCAGTTACTACTCGTACTTTACCTTCTTGTGCTGTGTATTCAGACTCAATGATCCTGGCAAGGCCGAAGTCAGCTATCTTGCAGTGGAGCGTCTCACTGACCAGTATGTTAGCTGCGCGAAGGTCACGGTGAATATAGTTCTTCTTTTCAATGTATGCCATGCCCTCTGCTATCTGTCATAAAGGTGACAGAGAAGTGGACGTGTCATTGGAGTTGTGTGCTCAAATGCAAATTTATATATCTAATATATAACTAGACACATCACAAATATTTATTTACAGCCATCCGGATAAATGGACAGCAGTTTGTACATTGTGTGTTGGTTCTCCCTTTGCAACATTTGTAGGATGTGTTGGGTTTGCAGTAGTAAGAGGGTTTAATAGGATGTGATAACTATAAGGAAGTTGAAAGTTTGGGGGAAAAATACTTTTGTAGGGTTGACTGCAGGGGGGAGCTTAGTGTAGATGGAAAAATAGCACAACTTTCTGTCCGGATGTTAATAATTGACGTAGTGCGATGCTTTCAAGCCAGTTGAGCGAAAAGCCCGCCACAGAAACCACACAGCTTCTGCTGACAGTTTCCATGTGTGTTCACATCATAACTGGTGTCAAAGATTATACTACAGTTTTAAAATCATTCAAAGCTTTACTGTGGAACAGTGAGAGTAAAAATAGACTTTGAGGTAAAAATAAAACCTAATTTTTTAGTTGGATAGCGACTGCAGAAATCAAACACCTAAATATTAATGACATGCAGTTACAGGCCAAAACTATACCTGTTAGAGTTGCAATGAGAGAACCGCTCATATGTAATCGGGGAAATGTTGCATTATAGGATAAAACGTTGAGATCGTGTAATTAAAGCGGTTTCCTACCTGTGCTGACATATCAATCAATTTGTTCATCTTGAGATTTTTTCCTTCATCGGTTTTTAGAAAGTCAAGAAGGCAGCCTGTAAGAGAGAAAAGACACATGATACTATCAGAAAGAAACCTCAGCAGATTAAATGTCACCCAATCACCATTTTGTAGAAATGTTAACTTATGATCTTTTACATGATGCGATAAACTAGAGTGCGATACAATGTACTACACTTTAGTGAGATACCTTACACAAATTCAAGATCCTGAGGCTCTGAGTTAATCAACAACATTCTAACAAGCAAAATTTCATGCTATTTTACAAAATTAACTTTTTGTCAACATGGCATAATAATCTTCAAAATTTATTAAATAATAAAAATTCAAACTCTTTGTCCGCGCCTGTTCTTTTCTAATATTCAGTTAGAAAAGTGTGTATTGCCACTCTCCGTGACTTCAGATGAAGCTGCAGATTTAAATCTACGATAGTTTTTTAGCACAAACGTAACAAGCTTATTCTATTTTCCTTTATATATTAAACAACATTGAGAAAAGAAGCAAATTTATGCTTTTCTCCCAAGTTAGTCCTGATTAAATGAAACTTACAGCTCTTTCATCTAATCAGCTGATTATCAGTAAAAGAAAGTAGCAATTTTCTACATTCTTACTGTAGAATTAATTTATTGTGGAAGAGAACATTGGAATAATCTGATATTATTCTTTTAATTTGACAATCAAGAAACAAATCATATTGTTTCATGTCTTATTGCAGTTCCGAAATTTTTGTTTCAGATTTTTGGACAACACTAATAAACCTGAATGCAGCATAATCAAATAGTTGGCAAACAGAGAACATTTCCTTTTGTAGATTAACCTTCTACCTACTATGTTCCACAAACTATGCTACTGTGTAACATAGTATTTTCTTTTGAATTTTGAGCGTTGTTTTTTGTGTCTTTCTTTTCACCAATTTACAAGCAATGTTTATCATGTCTGCCATAGCTAACTACACTCTAAATAAATATTCAGATTTAAAAAAAAGAAAGAAAATAAACTCAAACAGACAGTGTGCTAATGCATACTGCAAAAAAAAAAAAATTGGCTTGAATGTGTATTTTGCGGGAAGCTTGATTTTTCAGACATTTTTTAATTTAAAGTCTTCCATATGCCTTTTACAACTAAATAAGCAAACTGTTTTTGAACCATGTACTCAAATCTAAAATGTATTTTTCAGAATACTACTGCATTTTGGTTTCTATATCTATTTATTTTTCATCTTCTTCTGTTAAAATCCTTTCAAAATTTTATGCATTCTTCCAAAGATATTGTTTCATATACTGTAACTCTAACAAGCTAAATATAGTATGTTAGATGGAAAAAAAAAACTACACTATATTTGTTTTTCTACTTTTGAGTAATTTTGCACAAAAATGATCAAGGTCAATGTTAATAGTAGTTTTTATGCTCCTCAAGTTGCATAATTCCCCCATTGGAAGGATAATATAACACTCGTGGAGGCATCCTCCACAGATAAGTGACGTAGCTAATTCTTTCGTACACAATAAGTGATCTAGACCTATATTTTCTTGATCTCTTTGGGGCGAGGATGGTGACGGGGTAGGAGTTTGTCCTGTAACCAATGGGTTGCCAGTTCGAGTCTCTGCTGGTGGTCAGAGGGCCGGGTGGCGCCTGTGCAAGGGAGCCTCGCCTTCGCTTCTGTCTGCCCCAAGTCAACTGTGGCTTCTATCCAGTAACTTGCCACCATCAGCTTGTGAATGTGTGCATGAATGCGTGAATGACTGAGTGTAGTGTGAAGCGCTTTACAAAGTCTCTTGATAAGAGAAATCATCTCAGTACATCTGCATATTCGGCTCTCTGTTTTCAACCATGTTAGTACTGTTATTCATAATATATTCATCTGCAAACATCTTGATATTTCTTACCGTTCACCATGAACTCGGTCACAATGAGAATAGGCTCCTTGGTGACGACAGCATGGAGTCGTACAAGTCTGTCATGCTGCAGCTGTTTCATGAGGTTAGCTTCCTGAAGAAAGGCCTCAGGCTCCATAGTTCCTTCTTTCAGCGTCTTGATAGCAACCTTCTGGGTGTTCTTGTAGTAGCCTGCCAAGGAGGTTCATGGAGATTAATTAATTCACTACCCTTTTTGAGCTCGTGAGACCCCTTTGAGCATGAAAGGTAGTTTTTTTTCTCACCCATCCAAACTTCTCCAAACTGCCCAGCACCGAGTTTCTTCACCATTTTCAGAGTCTCTCTTGGAATCTCCCACTCATCCTGAGCCCACGGCTGCTGAGGGGCCTTTTGTTTACAAGGAGCATACAGTCGAAGACACAACCCGTCTGCAGTCCCTGCATATAAGCGTGATATATGTATGATAACTACTGAGAAAATGTTTTTGTTTCCATCCGTGAAAGCTAGAGCAAAGGTATGCTTTATTGCACGAGCGCCTTTTATCAGGAGCAGCTGTGCTTTGGCAGCCATCTACTAGGTTTATCTTGTGGTTTAGTCACAGGAGAGGTAGGACTATCTAAATACACTCACAGGAAATGCAACATGCATCTTGAGAGTCTAATTTTTTCACTTCATTCAAATTCGGATACCGTTGTTAAAATTCATAGCAGTGAAAACAATACATCCGTTGTGATTAATAAATTCTGAAGTCCATAGAGGTGTCCATTTTTAGGTGATGTAACTTTGAAATTATGATCAAAAAGAAAACTTTGCATGAACTTGTGTTGTAAACTTACGGGTGTAGTACTTAACCAGCTCTTGTAAGGATGGGAAGGTGTTGGAGGGGGAGATATAGTAACCACCTTTGTCCAGACAGCGAATCTTGTAGTGTTTTACCACATCTCCTTGTTCTTGATCATTGTCTCTTACTGACAGTGAGTACGACCCTGACAGCAAGAACCAAGAGGAGTCAGTTTTCTTTGCTAAATCAATAACTGTTTAAAGCCAATGATTGCATGTTGTTTTTAATAGAGTACTAATATTTAAATTTGCAAGCTCTTACCTTTACAGGTCTCACTCTCTCGAACAAGAAAGGAGCCTGGTTTATTTCCAGGAGCCAGAAGCAATCGTTCCGTCTCTCTTCGACTCACATCTTTGAAAAACCATCTACGACACAACACAGTTGGTATTTTTTTTTTACTTTCATTTAAAAAACACAATATCACAGCAGAAGTAATTGCACTTTAAAAT
Source organism: Girardinus metallicus (assembly GCA_903067095.1). NCBI lineage: Eukaryota > Metazoa > Chordata > Actinopteri > Cyprinodontiformes > Poeciliidae > Girardinus > Girardinus metallicus. The sequence continues at coordinate 45,156 of CAEGAE010060101.1, forward strand.
ATGAGTGCTATAAACTACCGTAGCACCATCCACTATTACCGGCACTCCTGGTAAAACATGTAGAAAAGCATGAAAATAAATTACTAGTGTTAAAACCTGAGATGCCACTTGGAGCCTTGTCCAGACTTGTTAGTCACAGTGGCAGTTGTGTTAAACAAGTGTTGCTCTCACTTTAAATATGAGTAACTCATTTTATTGCTGGTGTTTTTAGACTGACAGTTAAGCCCAATTGCCCTAGCAGATTTAGTTATATGGTGAACTTAACGCTTCCAGTTTTCAAAAGTAAACAGTTTGAATCGGTTTACCCTGACTTGAATCGGTGGAGGAAGATCAATTTTAAGGTGATGTCTAGGGGTCTTTCAAAGTCCTGGAGCTCAAGAGAAGAATAAATTATCAAAACATTTGGGGAAGCCTGTGAAACCTGCTGCTATATATCTATATCTATATATATATATATAGATATATAGATATATCTATATATATACATAGATATATATAGATATATCTATATATAGATATATCTATATATAGATATATCTATATATAGATATATCTATATATAGATATATATATATATATATAAACTGACATGAGTTTTAAAAATAAGATAAATAAAAAACTTTAAAGTAAAAAAACATACATGTATGTAATTTTAATCTATATGTTTTTGAGTAAATACATTGAAACATCTACCGCCTTTCTCGACAAAGACTAACTTCTTTGTTGATGAAAAATAGCTAAATTTCAATGGGTGTGGTTAATTTCTGTCCTAACAAAATGAAGATGAACACATATGCCTTAGTTTGATGGCATATGTCATTCTTACGTGATCAGAGACTTTGAATAGAAATGGATATCTATGTCACATCGCATTTATAGCCCAGAGAAACAGGAAGCCATTGACTAATTGAAGGTTTCTAGACACTTCGATAAACTTAAAAAGTAAAGTAAAAAAAGTGACAATTTGCTTTAGCTATGTTTACTTTATATTTATTTGTGAGTGTTAATAATTGTGCTTTGAGTAATTTTGTTAAAAAAAAAAATATTTCATAGCATTTTTTTCCCTTTAGTCATTCTTGTTATGCAACTGTATTAAAAGATAAATTTATTTCATGCCTTCTACACATATTTATCAGGGCTGCCAATGCTGTTGAAGAGTGCTATTTTCTGGTCTAGATTAGAATGTTTTCCCATACTTCTCCACCTCCAGCGTATCTGATCTGGCTACATAATTAGATGGGATGAAGCCCTCTTGATCAGTGAGAAGTAATTTAGCCAGCCACCATTCTCCGCTCCTACAAATACAATATACGACACATATCATTTTGGTTTGATTGGGGGAAACGAGGAGCAGCAAACTACATGAATTTCGAGACCGGGACGACACTTACTCTTGTACAACTTTAAGCTTGTCTCCTTTCTTGAAAGAAAGATCGCTGTCATTGGTCGCTTTGAAGTCGTGCAGTGCAATAAACACGGTTTCATCTGAAAAAATAAAGAGATGTTTCTTTACCAACACTCTTTCTCACCATGCTCCTTAAATCTTTGTTTAATTTCACTACCTGCTTTTTGACACCGCTCTATATTATTAATCAATGCGTTTTTTAATTATCATATGAGTCTGTTCCTTTTTCTTATGTAATACACATCCTTGTTTAATTCTGCCGTGATACTAAAACTACTTTCTTTTGCATGCAGCCCTGCTTATCTTATTCCCAGAAGAGAACGAAGGAAATTAAGCTGCGATTTTAATCACACAGAGTAGCTTCGTCCTACACACACTAATGTCTTGTTGACCGCATCATTGCAGAAAGTCAGTTGCAAGGCAGAATTGTAGTGATTACCGTTAGATGAATAGGTGTTTGCTTTGTGTTCCTAAAACAGAGAAAAAATATGTTTTTGTCATCAATATTTATGCATGCAGTTATTATAACTATCGGTGTACTGAACAGATCAAATTTATCACTTAAGTATTTTACTTACTGTGCGGTTTGATGAGTGAGAGGTCTGGGGGTTCTTTACTTTGTAAAATGAATTCTCATCTTTTACATCTTTCTGGCCACTGCAAGTGCAGCCCATCCTGTGAATATAAAAGAAAGGTACATAAGCTGAGCTGTATGCCACCCACAACATGCACAGATTACATGCATCAATAACTGCTTAGTACTGTAACAGCAGGATCCAAATTAAAAAAACAAATAAAATAAAAAACTGATGGAACATCTTTTCCTTTACCTGATTAAGCTGATGAGCTTTTTGATTTTCAGTCTCCACTCCTCCCACTGCAGGCCCACGTCTTTGACCTCATGCCCAGTCTGAAAAACATACAAATCATTCAAAGCCGCTGCTCTTTCTTTCTTTTTGTACCAACTATCTTCGGTTTTATTTCTTAGCAAATGGTCTTCTAATGAAACCAAACAATTCTGGAAAGAGGAAGTTGACAACACTTCTGCACCTTTACTGAGTTGCACTTTATCAATGTTCATCTGTCATGTTTGCGATAAAAATAGAGACAAGTGAAATTGCTAAGAACCGATTAAGAAGCTGATTCAGAAATCCACATTTAACTCTCCTTGTCTACACTTAAGTCATATTTTGTTCCACATGTTTTTCAAGTTATAGTTTATGCTGTTGTCATCTTTAAACCATTGGAAATTGAAAAAGTCAAACAAACTATTGTTTTCTTTCCATTAAGTTACATGTATAACTTTCTAGCTTGTCTTCTGAAAAAATTCTCTCTTTGCCGCGGAAGTAAAATTTTATAACTTAAAATGCAAATGAACATAAGCCACACTTGGGCCCAACAGATAATTAACATTAAACATTAAACATTACTGCCTCCACTGTATCATAAAATCTTTGATGAACGGTACCTTAAAACTTATAATTTTAAATTTGTTCTTAGACAAAAAAGATATTTTTCTTAAATTTGGTTGCTGATACCAGCACACAGATTCCTTTGCAAAGTTTTATAAGTAAAACCACTGATTAATAGGAAGAACTACAACAACTTTGTAAAATATTTATACAAACATTAATACAAATATTTTACCTTCAACAACATATTTTCCTTTCAAACGTTTTGCTGTATATTACTTGCCATAATTAGATAATGTGACCAACTCTATCAATTTCTGATTCTTGAGTAAAGCATTTTGTTGCATCATCTCTTGTAATTATTGACAGAAATGCATGTGGTGCGCTTCTTTATAATAAATCTGTAACAGTAATTCTAACAGATGACATATATGTCTTTTTAATTTAGGAAAATAATAACACAGCAGCTATTTACCTTCAGTTTGTCCTCAGAAGTAACTCAGTTGCAAAATGCCTTGAGTTTCCTCAGTGAAAACAGACTGCTTGTCAGTGTGTCTCTCTCACTCGCATACTCACTATGGTTTAGAAAGTTTCTCTCTCTCTTTCTGTCCGTCTCTTTCTCTCTCTCTCTCTCTCTCTCTCTCTCTCTCTCTCTCTCTCTCTCTCCCGCTTTCTCTCTCTCTCTGTGTTTCTCTCTCACTTTCTCACACAGAATGATCAGACCTCCCTGAGGGTTCATAGTGCAGAGTTTACTGGAAAAAGGCAACGGCATAGGTTGGCTTGTAATTATCTCCCTACTTCTTATAAACATCTATTAGCCCTTTAGCCTCTAAATTAATACAACAGTATTCATCCTCAGTTACAGCATTCACAAAGTTTTATTTATCAAGGCATATCATGTTTTGCTCCAAATCAACTTAATGCCCTTGTACCTAAATGTTATATCTGTTGTAGGAAAAAAAATAGTGTTGTACCTGCTGTGTCTTTACAGCTAGTTGCTTTTAACTTTAGGTGTGGTAAGTAAAATAGGCTGTGAGATTTCCATGACACATTTCTCAGTTCCTTTAGTGGTCTGCGTTTTTTTTTATCTCTACAGCACATCTCATAAGCTAAGCAAAGCATACAAGTTTACACGCTACCACTGTTTATTTGTTTTGGGGAGAAAATGGGGAAGTAGGTCTGTCTTTATTTGACTCGCTTATTTTTTATTTTTTTTTATCACTAGTAATAGTAATGAATCAGACTTGGCATCACTGACAATAACAACTATAAAAATATCCACTATGTCAGTGAATCCTCTTTCATTTTTAGATAATTGAGGAACATGATCCTAAACAGAAAACATTTAGTGCAAAATCAAAATTAACACGTTAGCAGTTTAAAAGTTATGGTCTTCAGAAATCTCTCCAATCATTGTGAATAAAAGCTTCCAATTTTATACAACTCCCTGGAAATCCTATTTCAACCTCTGATATAGTTGAGAGAGTGTGTTTGTGATTGTTGTCCTGATTCATTATTAATATTTGGCCACACTGTAAAATTTTGTTTGAGGATACTTTAGTGTACAGATGAGGTATTTGTGGTCACAACACACTCGGGTCTCTAGAGACACATTCTTGATCGTCACATCTCCATTTCACTGCTAAATTGGCGGTTTGGTGTTTCTGTGTTTTGTTCTGTTAACAACTTCTGGCATTATATAAACAAGACTTTACGCAATAAACTGTAATGTGGAAGTAAATAAACAAATCGTTTATATTTTAGATAAAAATAAATAGATCAAATAAAAAATCTGAAAAGTTTCTATTCAGTCCCTTTTGAGTTAACATACTGCAGAAACACCTTTTACAGCTATACAGCTTTAGAGGTATCTAGAGACTGAAACTTTTGCTTATTCTGTTTTGCAAAAGTGCCACAATGGATGGAAAGTCAATGAACACGTGATAGGTTTGGCCTTAGATTTTGGTAAATGAGGTGTAAAACACTAAAAAGTGTCAAATTCTGTTCATCTGATTTTGAATTTATCTTTTTTGAAGACCTAATCAGGACACAATACGTACCCCTCATACCCTGAAAGACAATTTTGTGAATTTTAAAAGATTATGGCTACCTTTTTTCCTCAGCTGTAATTTGTTATGCGAGGGATGAACAGGTCAATTACTGTATCCGTTTGTAGTTGCTGTTGTTGCTCAGTTTTGACACCAGAGGGTGTAAATACTCGTGTTATAATCGAAGACCCTCCTGAAGGCCGTTGCATGTTTCATCTCCTTTTCAACAAGTCCTTCCTGAAATCATTCAGTTTCTATTATTAACCAACCTTTACTTTGACCTCATACAGAAAGATGATTCTATGAGTGTTGGCCTTTAGGGATTTTTATTGTGTTTTGCTTTTACTTCTGTATACAGGGAGCTGGGGGGATGAGGGGGAGTGCACAGATGTGAATGTAGATGCAAAGTCAGTCAAATTATAGACAAAAAATGCAAACCGGTGAGTGGTCAATCTATCAAACTGTAACAATGCTTTGGTTTTCCCACTCCATAGTAGCTAACCAGCTCTTTCCTTTTCTCACCAAGCAATACACAGAGGAGGAAATTCTCCCATCTTCTTCATTGATACATAACACCAGCATGTCCTGGTGTTATGTGCTTATCATTGGTAACTTACTGTGGAAAGTTGTTGAGAGTGACTCAGAGAGCCTTGTGAGGAAGATATTCACATTATACTGTAACCTGTAAGTGCAGGGGTGAATAAATCTTACAGCACTGGAAGTGTTTGTTTCCTATGGGGGAGGCTTATTGCAACATGCAACATGGAGATATTACTCTCTGGGCAACACTTCACAGGTTTTTGTTTGGACCACCTGTGCTGTGCGTGGGGACTGTGCAGTGCTGTAGTGGTCTGACGGAACAACACACACATACACTGAAACACAGACACACAGGGGCTGCAGGTGCATGGTGAGTGTTATTGAGTGCGTCCTGGTTTTTAAATGTTGTTCCTTTTTAAACTCCTTTCTTCTAGTTTTTCCATCAGCCCTTGTTTTCTTCCCAGGGCTTGGCGGATGCTTGTGTACGGCTCTGTTGGGGTCCCCAGACATTGCATCCTGCCTGCAGAAGGGTCATAAGTGGCCCCACAGGATAACCTGAACAACAGTGGGAAAGAAAGGGAGCGTGGGTCTTTTCTGGTTATGTAGTTCTGACCAGCTCTGTGCCAAAAGCATATACATGCTGCCAACTGCTGCTCTCAGTTCCCATTATTATTGTGAGTGTGTACTGTATGAAAATTAAAATGTCTCTTGTGTGCACTTGTTTGCGCGGTAACAACTGTGGGGGTGTGTGCGCGTGTGTGTGGCCTTGTATTTGATACAGTGTAAGGACTATTTTTCAAACAAATGCTATGTTGTGAGGACTGCTTGCTTCTTATGGAGCCCAGAGACAGGGCACCATAAGAAGAGGTGCTATTATTGGGTTAGGGGTTAAGTTTAGGAGTAAGGGTTAGGCTTAGGGCTGGGCAAATACTGGTAATGGTAATGGTTAGGTTTAGGTTAAAGGTCATGGTTAGATGATAGAAATGAATGAAAAATGAATGGAAGTCAAAGCAAAGAAGATTGAAAGACATACTTTTGTGTGTGTGTGTGTGTGACATGTATGTGTTATGCAACACACACATTATGCAAAATTGTGCAAAATTAAAAATTTAAAGGAAGGTGTGCCGTTATTTAGTTTATCATGTGATTTATTCATACACACTCTTGCAAGCACACACCAACACACCATCCTTAATTATGTATCCCCCTCTGTATAACAAGAGGCCCCCTTTTGACTTCCTGTCTCTGTGGGAACCACTTCTATCCTCTGTCACACATGAAGTGAGAAGTCTTGTTTTTCTATTTGCCATAAAAAGACAAGGTGATGAACAATAAATGCAACAATCCACCTCCACTGCTCAATGAACACACAGTATCAATGTCCCTAGAGAGACATTCAGACAAACATAATTGTCCTTCAATATAATATCAGCAGCTGTTTTGCAGCATGCCTTGATGTGAAATTCCTACCAGATTTAGGAAACAACACAACCAATATGCAAGCAACACAAATTAGTCATTGAAATAAGTTATGTGAAATGAAGGCGAATGTCCAGAGAAATAAATGTAGATAATAATCTTTCTGTAAAATTTGGCATAAAAGCTTTTCTTGCTAACAACAGTAAGCAAGGCTTCTACTATAGAAAATCTGGTTGCATGTGTTGCTTTGGCGTGATTTTGACCCATCCCATTGTCCTTCTGAAAAATCCACCCATTTTGCTCTGTGAGGTGGAAGCTCGGCTGGAGACAGCAGCTCCAAGGAGGAGTTTTGGCTACTATTTGTGGGAGCAAACATTTAGGCACCTTCAAATAGCAGCTATGGAGGATTCAAGGAATCCTCAAACATGCATGAATGAACCAAAGCAACACTCCAAGAATGTTTTTGGGTATCCCATGAAAACATGATCGAAACAGGGCCATTGCTAACCACTTGTAGTGCCTTTTTGTATTTACATTTATTCATGATTTCAAAAGATTTCATTCCATTTACTTTCACCTCATTGCAAATAATTTCATTTATGAACTGATTTTTATTGATTTAGATTATTACCAACATGTATGTTTAATTATTATTCAATAGACCATTGAGAATACTCATTATAAGATCATTACATCTGTTCTGATTTATGTCCAATTTCTGTTTTGCATTTCTGCACAGTATACTTTCAAAGTTCAAAATAGCTGTTGAAACTTCGTTTGAACCATTCATGCTGTTGGACCCTGTAGTGCTATAGCTGGAAACAAGTCTCTGCAGCTGCTATGCAGGCAAGTTGCTCTGAGGTAAACATGGCTGCGGGAAAGCCCCATATTATTGTGCTCCGGATGACGTTCCTCACTCTTCCAGTGTTTACTGTGGAAATTACTGCCAACGGCCAGCAAGCAGGTGCTTCCTCAGAAACTCTTTGCTTATCCAAAAAATTTGAAGATTAAATTAATCTCTGAGTGTAAAGCTAGCCAGCATCATGTTTCCTTTTTTTCAGGCTTCACAACTCCTTTTATTTCTTGGTTTTCCTTATGCTCATTTTACCTGAATATTTTTTTTAACAAAGTAGGAAACAAGATCATTCCTCCTATTTTAATTATTTAGTTTTTAAAGCTACAGTTCCTCATTCATGTACTTAGTAAATGCTTTAAACTCTCATTGTATTTGTTTATTTTTTGTAAAAATATCTTCACAGGGAAGGAAAAGTAAATATATGAACAAAAAATAACAAGTACCTTATTGAAGTAATTCATATTACATGCCTAGTAGTAAGTATATATTTATTTGACTGTGTGACAACTTGTAACGGACTGAAAAGCTGTACAGGTTTGTTTGTTGTTATATGACTTGCACCCCACAGACCTGAGTGATGGAGGTGTAATAAAAAATTGATTGATTATTGGATGTTTTTTTTGTTTTGGCCACTTGGTGGCAGAGCACATCTGACATAGGGATCTGACATGAATTGGTTCGTTTAAATTGCAAATTTTAACTTAGTTATAAATCATATAACTAAGTTATATGATCTTTGCATGCACAGCATATATATGTGACATACATATGTCGTCTGTTAATGCTGGAATTTTTTAAAATGTGCCTCAGCCTGGTGTCACTGGATATGTGCTATGTGCTTGCATAGAAAGGCATTGTTGGGACATCACTGTCTAAAGCTTTATAATTTTAAATCTCACATGTGTCAGACATGATGCCATGGTGGGTTTTCATTTATTTGCAACTTTTAATATCTTCAGATGGTCTGGATTTACATAATAATCAGATAAAACTAAACATACTTTTCGACTCAATGTGAGACTGAACTTGTAAGTCAAATTTAAACAGTCTTCTCATGTTGGCAGTAATGGGGACTCTAAAAATGTATAGATATTTTACAATGCGTAAATGAAATTCTCTCAATCACTGAGCCAATTTCTCTGTATGACAAAGCGCAGAATCGCTGGTTTGTACAACTTTTTTTCTTACCAAACAGTGACAAAAAATCAACCCTTTAGATCAGTTCACAGCTATTTACTGTGATCAGATTATTTTTAATTTAAACACCCAGCAAGCATAGGTTAAGATTGTTAAGTGTTAAATCCAACTCCAACCAGGATCACACTGCCCACTATTGTGTTAAGCAGTCAGTCAGACCGACACCAATTATCTGAGTCACATGACCACATGAGACTGTAGCGAGAAACTGTGGGAAGGGCACATACATCAACTCTGTCTGGGTTTCACTGCAGAAAGACAATAAAAGAATTCTCCATGGAGGTCCTGATGCTCTCCTAGTCACCCTGCTGCATAAAGATGCTAAATAATGATACTTATAATATCCTACATAGTAGGAAATAATGTTCAGTAAAGTACACTGTTAAGGTCAGTGCTAGATTGTATTTATAATTATAATATTAGCTCAATAGGACTAGAAAACAACCATTTAGAGAGTACAAAAGATGGTTTGTGTGTTTTATAGATTTTAACCGATGAAAATGTTTGACATGTCTTTAAGTAGTAAGGTTTTGTTTGTCTTATTTTGTTTTTTAATACACATTTTCATAATGTTCTTTTTAAAATGTTACATTTGTTGGGATGATAACAAAAATGAACCAAGATACCACTTTACGTTTTTATTTTTGAAGCTGTTACAGTTTCTGCAGTTTCTGCAGTACACTCAGCAAAAGCTTACTTAAGAAGAATGTACTTTGATACACATCTGCATGGGCTAAGAAACAGAGCAAAAATCATATTATGCATCACAATAATGAATATTAACTCTCATCCCTTTTATTTACCTGTCATGAAGCCACGGTGAGCCCTGAACCCACACAGTCATGGGCTAAACATTACAACATAAATAATCATTGTTTTATTGACTAGAAAAATATATGACTTTGTTTTTAATAGAACTTATTTAGACAAAATGTGGTCAAACATATTTTAGTCCTACAAAGAAATTAAATTCTGCCACAACAGAATAAATGCATTACAGTTATATACTGTTTATGGAAACCTGCTAAGTACAGTATATGCATTCAAGTATTTCAGATTCTCTTTTCATACAAATGTATGACCAGCAGTGCAGACATAGCATTCCAGTGTTTCAAATTCTCAAAAAAGTGCATCCAGTTTATTGTTATCTGAAACTAATAATATAGTAAATCCAACGTTATGAGCACTTTTTGTTATTATCCTTTGTTGAATTTGTAGTTTTATAGGAAGTCTTCCTTCACATTTCTGATAAATAAGATAATTTGCAATTTCCAGAATCGTATTCATCAAGCAATCCAATCTCTTGACGTTTTTTTTTTTTTTTTTTTTTTGTCAACTTATAGCTTTTTCAAACTCTTTGACTCGAGACTTGTAAATTCGTCTTGGCCTTGTAGCTCAGTCTCAGAATCTTCAATATCAGCAAAAGCACCATCCTCCGACTCAGCTCTCTCTTTCATCAAAGCATCAAGAGGGATTAGTAAAGTTTTCTTGGCAGTTTTCTTGGTTGCATCTAAACTCCCCAGCTTGTCTGCAACAAAAGGCTTCTCTCCATCAGCAGTGTCTTCTTCAGGTTCTGAATCTTCCTCAGCTTCGTCTTCTCCATCAGCTGAGTCTCCTAAGCTTCCACTCCAGCCTTCAATGGGTGTATCAGTATCTTCATCTTCCTTTTCAGAATCCTTGATACTGTCTTTCAAAGCAGCTGTTGTGGCATCTTTATTTTCAGTAAATTGTGGCTCCTTCTCTTCTACAGATTCATCTTCTGCTTCGTCTGAAGATTCTTCACATGCACATTCTTCTTCACACTGGTCCTTAGATCTGGATTTTTCTCCACTGTCACTCTTTGTAAACACATCTTCATCTGTTAGTTTATAATCTTCTTGTCCTTTTAAGACAGCTTGAGAGCAATTTTCACATTTGGATTCAGAGTCACTTTCATTTTCGACTGATTCAGATTCCTCAAGAGGTGTTTTATCTTCTTTGCTTTTTTCTTCTTGAAAAACTTCAATGCTCTCTTTCATTTCTCCTGATGATTCAAGTTCTTTGGCCAATAAAAGTTGTTCAACAGGTTCAGCCTGACTCAAAGACTCACTTTCATCATTACATTCCTGTGGAGTTGTATCTACAACCTCATCTTCAGACTTGGCATCTGAATCCTCTTCTCCTGACTCATCATCATCATCATCATCATTTGTAAGTGTTAATGTGTCCTCCTGACCTGTGGTTTCACCTTTGCCTGCTCTTAAGTTGTTTGCAGACTTTTCATCATCTATTGCTGAGCTGCTGCCTTCTGCCTCAGATTCATTTTCACTCACAGCTTTGGAGCTTCCTTCGATTGCAGATTCAGGATCAGTCTCTGAGGAAACATCAGACTCTTCACCACCTGATGTTTGCTCTGGCTCTTTTTCGCTTGCTACATTATAGGCCTTGTTGATTTCATGTTCTGCTTCTGCAGCTGAAGTTTCATCATTCGAAGAGGTATGATTACCCTCTACAGAGTCACTCTTGCTTTTAAACATATCTTCCTCTTCAGCATCAGTGGCCTCAATACTTTGTTCTTCTTTTAGCTTATCTTCTTTCTCTTCATTTGTCTCATCTTCTGAGTCAGATCCCTGTCTGCTTGAGGTTTCTTCCACTTCATCCTTACCTGATTCATTTTCAGTTGTATCTGCATCAATCTCTTCCTCTTGGTCGTCTTCAGCTTCACTTGTGAGACCAAGACCATGTATATGTTTTACTTTACCCATCTTCTCTTTACAGTCAACCACTTCTTCCTCTTCTGCTTCTTCAAATTTGTGCACTCTTGTACATTTTACAGTTGCTTCTTCCCCAGTCTGCTCATCTTTTGTCTGATTTTCAGCATATTCAATTGACAGTTCACTACTCACATCATCATTCTCCTCAGCATTGTCGTCGTCATTTGGGGTGCCGTTTATGTCTTCTGCAGAGTCACTCTCACTGGCAGTGCCAGTTTCTTCATCGTCAACTGTTCCTGCTCCTTCATTCTCCGTCCTCTCTGCTGTAGTTTCCTCTTTAGGAGTCACATCCTTTGATTCACCGTTTTGTGCTGGAAAAATCTCTTTATGAGTAGAAATCTCATCTTCGGTGGTTTCTTCTTTATTGTCTTCTTCTGATGATTCGTCTTCTGTTGATGAATCCCTGTTTTCATCTGCAAACTCATCTGCACTGACAGCGGGAAGCTTCTCTTCATCTGTGTCGGTTCCTTCTTCCTCTGCTGAATCTTTCTCTGATTTATGCTCAGTTATAGCTGTCTCTGATTCTTCATTTTCATCTTCACTTTTAGTTGAAGAGCCTTTACGAACCTCTGCATCCATATCCTCTAGTGGTTTGACCTGCCCTGCTTCATTAGCTTTCTCACAGTCAGATTGATCAGGGCTGGCTGCTATTACAGTTTCATCTTCTCCTGTGACTGGAGTTTGTTTTTTAATATCCGTTTCATCTTCTGTTGTTGCACCCTCATCTGATTCTCCAGAGGATTCAGCTACAGCTGCTTCAATCTCATCAGGAGAATCATTAGAACTGATTGGAGAAATTGTCTCTTCCTGATTAACTGTGCTGTCCTCTTCAAACTCTTCTCTTTCTGATGCTTGAACCTCTGATTTTGCCTCATCGTTCTTTTTTGTGCCTTCATATCCAACTGCAGAGACTTGGTTTTTCTGCAGTTCTGCTTCACTTGTAACAGAAAGCTCATCGCCAGTTGTTTCTTCCTCTTGTATACTTGATAATTCATTAATTGTGGCCTCCCTTTCATCTTCACTTTCATCTTCATCGCTGCTGCCATCTGACTCCTCCGCAGCGTCCTGGTCACTGGTGGTACTGGTACCTTCCCCGACTTCCTCCATGTCAAATTTCTGGTCAGTTAAAATTGCCACAGGAGTATGCTCACTTGTGGCTGAGGATGTTTCCATAGATTCTTTTTCATCTTCCGACAAGGTTGCATTAGATCCCACCTCTAAGAAACTCTGCTCATTCTCTTCTTCGCTGGATTTGACATCAGATGTTTGTGCTACATTAACCTTCACTGCAGGTTCTTTATCTTCAGTCTCGCTACATTCAATCTCTTCTGATGGCTCATTTTCACTTAAGATTATAGTTTCTTGTACCACATCAGTTTCTGCTTCACTTTCTTCTTCTTCTTCTTCAGTCTGATCCTTCACCATTTCATTAATCGTATCATTATCCTCAGCATTCATCATTGATTGTTTCTTATTTTTCATGTGAACAATTATTTGCACTGATGGGAGCAACTGTCTCCTCAACTTTACCCAGTCCTTTTTAGCATTCTCCTGGGAAGCTTCCAGTTTGGTTGATGATGATGCTTCCACTGAAACATCTTTCTCTGTTTCTTCTTTGCTTTGGACTTCAGTATTAGCAAAAGCAACAGTGTCATCGTGAACTTCATTTACATGGTTAGAAAACTGTTTAGTAGAAGCAGTGATATATTTAACTGGCATTGCCACAGTTAGTTCTTCTACATCCTCATCCTCAGACACGCTGCTCAACATATCTGTATCTTTCTCTGCTGTTTCACTATTCACATTGAATCCACTTTCTCCACCTGGTGTGATTGCATCATCAGTCACTTCTTCTGAAGCTGTTTCTTCAATATGTATGGCTCCTCTCTCACTTTCTGGTATTTCAACTCCTGTTTTGCCTGTCTTCTCCTCATTGTCTACAGATAAAAGTTTAACTGATTCTTCAATAGTTGTCTGATTGTCTTGGCAGGCATCATCTGCTTCTTTTTCATCTACTGTAAATTCAAAGGCTTCCTCTCCAAGTTGTTGCATTTTATTGATTTCTACTTCCTTTATTGCTCCAATAATAACTTTTTCAACAAGTGTTTCCACTGTCATTGTGTCATTGTCATTTCCACAGGGAGCTGCACAATCAATTGCGGTTTTCTTTAGCAGAATCCTTTTCAGGTCATAGTCCATAACAATGGGTGCAGTTCTTTTTACTTCCGCGGAGAGAGGTGGTATGAAATTAAAGTTTTGCCCCACACATGTTTCACATGGACAGTATTCATCAATATTTTCACCTCGCTGGTCACTGTATAATGTCCCTGTTGAATCGCTTTTTTCACCTTGTGAATCCCTTGACTGTTGAAGCTTGAGCTTCACCCCTCGTCTTCTTCCTTCTGTTTGTTTATTTGAGGTTTTGGATGTTGCCTCTGTTGGAGGTCTTGGTAACCCTGCTCTGCCTTGAATTTTCCTCACTTCTCTGTCAATGCTTAATTGAATTTTGTTGTGCACCTCAGTTTTGAGTTCATCTATTATTGTGTCAAGATGATTGGTATCTCCGAGACTCCATCGAACTTTTAACTCTTTCATTGCACTGATATAATGCATCATAAACTGCTTCTCTATTTTATTTAGCAAAGTTAGCACCCAAATGGGATCAGAATCTTGACACAATTTCTTGGAGAGTTTTTCGTCATTACTGCTGGATTCTCCAGAACTTTTGTTCGAGGACGATGGTGTTTCGGGTGGTTCTCTTGGACTATCATTGCTTCTTATCGTTTCATCTGTGGCTGGATCCTCCTCTTCCTGGTTTACTTCTTCTATTTCTGGTTTCCACTGGGCATCTGTTTTATTGTATGTTTTCTCTATTAAACTGTTCTGAGGTTGAGATCCATCAATGTTTACATTGTTACTGCTCTTCACTCCATCACTACTCTTCCCAGAACCAGTGGATCCACTGTTTACATCCACACCGGAGGATGATGTGTGATTATACTCCCCCTCAAGAGAATGATGATCGCTAGTATTTTGTACATGTTCCTCTTCTGAGGGTTTGGAAAGCCAAAGGGACTGAAGAATACTCATTAGCTCCTGATATCTTTCATTCTTTTCATTTGCATTCTTAGGGTCATGGTCTATTAACTGCAACTTTACAAGGCAATCTAAAAGACCTTGAGCTGAGGTACTTAGCTTACGCCCATATACAGGTGAGATTTCTGGTAAACTGTTGCATCTGTCAAGCTTAGGGTTTAAAAGTATTTTCATAACTTGTATGGAGGAGTTGAACCTTGCTGAGCCTTCTTCCTTCTGAGTACAGGTATTACATTCAGTTGGTGTCTCTAAGCATGTTTGATAGTCATTTTGGACATTGTCCACGCCATTTACTTCTTTCGAATTTTCAGCTTCGGACTCATTCTTCTCAGCATTGTCTGCTGTATCTGTTTCCTCAGCTACAACATTGTCTCTTACTCCATCGCTGTTTTCATTAAGTTCCTCCATTTCATAAAGGACTCTCTCTGTTGGTAAGGTTTTAAGCCATTCATTTACTACTTCGGTGGGGGATGCGTTAGGTAAGATAGATGGAACCAGCTCAAAGCCACCAGCATCATCCTTTTCCTTATGTTTACTGCCTTTACCACTTTTATCAGAGACAGTGTCTGTGGCTTCTACTGAACCATTTACTATCCTGTCAGAAACATGAGATTTGGATTTTCCAGGGGAGGAAGTGTCACAAATCTCTTTATCTGAACAAGACAGGGTTTGTGACAGGTTACTTTCATCTGAGTCTGCATGGCAATTTTCTGGATGTTTATTTAGGCAAATGCCTGCATATTCTTTACCCTGCTCTCTTGACCTATTGGTCTTAGAACTTCTTTTATCAGCTGGGCCTTCTTTGACTTCTGAAGGAGTCACACTTTCTTTTGTATTCTCAGAAACCACGCTGGCAGTGGAGACATCTGTTACATTGTTTTTTTTAGACTTAGCAGACATATGTGAGTGTACACTCAAAGAACTTTGTGACTTTCTTGAACTTTTTGATCCATGAATCTCTGAGGTCCTTGACTTTTTTGAACGCCCTGAAGCCTTGGACTTTGATGACGTGGCAGTAGGAGATCTGTCTTCACTCTCTTCAATTGTTACTGAGGGCACTTCAGATCTGCTTAGGGCTTCAGATGGATCAGATTTTGCTGATTTTGTTGACACAGGACTACATGCTCTCTCTTCCACATATGTAGAACTTTCTTCTACTGGGACACAAGAATTTTTTGATTTTCGGGATTTTGTTGATATAGGACTCTGTGTTCCCTCAGATTTCTCTGAAGCATTTCCATCATTGTGGGGGTTGGATTCTTCCTTAGGAATATCAGAATCTACTAATTTGCTTGATTTTGCTTCTGACGTTGACTCATTGTCTTCATCCATCCCAGTCTCCTTCCTAGGGGTGATGCAAGATCCATTTGACTGTATGGTTCTTGAAGAAGTATCAGACTTTATTGACAACACACTGTGAGATCTCTGTGACTGATCTTCTTTGGCTTTTTGTGAATGTGAAGCTTTTGATTTTGTGGAGACAGATGATACATTTGTCTTAAGGGACTTAGCAGAAACAGGACTCAACGTTTTTATCTCAATGTCGTCTGTGTTCTCATCAGCAACATTTTCAGGAGAAATGGCTAAGATTTCAGACTTATTTGATCCGCCATCTGAATGCCTTGATATTGTCGATTTGATTGATAAATTACTTGGTGCACGCTTCATGTCTTCCACACTTATTTCTTCACCTGGTTTGTCAGAGATTTGTAACTTAGAAGATTTGGTAGCTTTACTGGACTTTGAAGATTTAGCAGATTTTGCTGACAAAGTGCTGGGTGGTCTTTGTGTTTTTTCTTCTCCATTTGAAGTACCGTCCACTGAAGTAAGTTCAGATGGCGTTGTCACTCTTGATGAAGTTTTTACATTTGTTGAGATGTTGCTTGACGATCTTTCATTAGCGTTTTCATCATTGAGAGAAGTGTCCAAAACCTGAGAAACAGTTGCTGAAATTCTTGAAATGTTTGGTTTTGATGATCGTGTACTTGCAGCTTGCTCAACTGACTCTGTTACTGAGCTAGTAGACATGCAACTCAGTGCTCTCTCTAAGCTTTCTTCTTTGGAATTTTCTTTGTCTAAATCTCCCCCTGTTGATCTCTTGGATTTTGTTGAAGATTTTGACTTTGCAGATCTGTCAGACACCTGACTTCCTGCTCTTTCTACAATGCTGCTACTTTCTGCAACATAATCTTCAACTGGTACACCATCAGTGTTTGAGCCACCAGATTTCACAGACTTTTCTGACTCTGTGGACAGTGACAAAGTGTTGGATGCACTCTCTTTTCGTTTTTCATGTTCATCCACCTCTTCATTAGCCTGACTAAAGGCTTTAGATCCAATGCCTCTTTCAAATACATGGGAGCAACCTGTTTTAACGGATGTACAGCTTTCAGCACTGTCTTGCATTGTTTCATCACTGTTGTCTCCACTGGGGGTCTCAATGCTCTGACCAGCTGCAACATCAGAGCATTTGGACTTTTTTGAAACATTTGACTTGGTCACCTGTGATGATGATGAGTTTCCTTCCTCTTCAATATCTGAAGCAGTAATTTCCTGTTCATGTTCAGAGGGGATGTTAAAAGTTTTTGATTTTTTAGATGTCCCAGTAACATTTGACATTGTTGATTTTGCAGAATTTACTGATAAATTGCTTGCTGGTCTTTCTACCTGATCAAGACCACATACACATTCTTCTGTCGCAGACATTGCACTCTCTGATCTGTCCTGAGATGCTTTGTTTTCTGTTCTCTCCCCAGTTCTGTTAGTATCAGAAAAAACTCCAGAACTATTTGACTTCATAGAAATAATTGAAGCGGGTGAATTTGATCGTGTGATGATCTCTTGAATTGGGATATGACTTGAACATTTCAACGTGCCTGATCTTATAGAAATATCTGACTTGACAGAATGGATTGACATTGAACTCATTGATCTGCTTTCATTGTGCTCTTCTTGACAGTCATCTTCATTACCACTTTTAGCACTTAGCTCACAAGTAACAGCAGAGGCTTTTGACTCCTGGGATACTTTGGAGATGTTTGATTTTGCTGACGTCACTGACCTGCCAGACATACTGCTCGGATTTCTGTCTTCATATTCCCCACCATCTTCTTCTGTTGGGCTTGTATGTTCTTTTACTCTAGAAGATTTTGTCGACGTAGCTGACTTTGCAGTTTTAGATGACAGAACACTGTTTGTTCTTTCTTGACTTTCCACAGTTTTGCCAGACATTGTATCAGATATATTTGATTTGACAGACTTTGATGAAGTGTCTGACTTTGCAGATTTTGCAGTCGAAGCACTTGGTGGTCTGTTTGCTGACTTGGCAGATTTTTCAGATATATGTGAGAGGATTGATTTAGCTGAGGTACTGCTTGGTGGTCTTTCGGGATTTTCATATTCATCATCACACCTTTCACATTCTGATTTTACAGACTGAGCAGACACTACACTAATGGTGCTTCCTTCACTCTCCCCTCCAACATTTCTTACATCAGAATTGTCAGCACTGTTCTCCAAATCAACTTCGTAAACCTTTGATCTTTTGGATGCATTTGATTTTGCTGATCTCCCTGATTTGACTGACAGGTTATTGGATGATCTCTCTGTGTGTTTCTCACAATCCAGACTTGCTGACTTGGTTGATTTATCAGAAACTGATGAATGAATTGATTTGACTGACATGACACTTGTTCTCTCTTCATCTTCACTGCCTACCTCATGAGGAGGGGCAGGTATTTCAGATGGTACTACAGAAATATTTTTTAGGTCTGATATGACTGAAGCATGTGATTTTTCTGACAAACCACTTGCTGCTCTCTCTTCGGACTTGGTAGAAATTTCTGAGACACTTGACTGGATTGAAATTGTTGACGTTCTGCTTGGTGCTCTTTCTATATTTGCCTCTTTGTCATTTTCAATATCTGAATTAAAACTGTCTGACCTTTTTGCAACTGGAGCATCAATATAACATTTTAATTTCTTTGATTTTACAGATGTATCCAATCTAACTGATCGAGGTGATAAAGGTTTGTCTTCACTTCCATTGCCTGCAGCTCTTTCCTCAGAATCTGCAGCCTCATTTTCCAAACAGATTTTGGAAACTTTTAATCTTTTGCTTCCTTTAGAGGCATTTGATTTTGTTGATTTTTCTGATCTGACTGACAAATTGCTTAGAGATCTCTCCACAGGTCCATTATCATCAATCATATTTTCATCTGCTCGACTATCCAGTCCTTTTGATTTGTTTGATTTTGCAGAGCTTGTTGACCTTTCAGTTTTGGATGACATCACGCTCTCTGCTCTTGCTTTCTCAATGTTACTTTCATCAGGGCACTTTCCTGAACAAGCCTCAGTAGTGCTAGTTTTTACAGATTTTGCTGACAAAGAACTTGGTGTTCTTCCTGCAGACTTTACTGATATTTCTGACAAGCATGACTGGATGGATTTGGCTGACATGCTGCTTGGTGGCCTTTCCTGATCATGCTTGTGTCTCTCTTCTTCATTGACAAGTGTTCCATCTTCCTCTCCTCTAGCTGAGTGCATTGACTTATTTGATTTAGTTGAAACAATCGAGTCAACTGACAATGGTGACACTGATCCACATTCATTCTCTCTTTCAACAACCCTTTCATCAGGGCAGACAACTTCCAAGCAACCTGTATCTACCTTTGACCGTTTAGAAACTGTTGAAATGTTTGATTTTGTTGATTTGTCTAATCTGGCAGACATATTACTAGCAGCTCTTTCCACCATTTCTTTATTATTAGTTATGTTTTCATGAAGTTCATCATGTTCTTCTGCCTTAGTAGATTTGGCAGATGTAGTTGACCTTACAGTTTCCGTTGACAGTGCACTCTGAGCTCTCTGTTTAGTGACGTTTTCACAATCTCTATTTTCAGAATTTTCAGCAGATGCACATGACTCAATATCAGAAACTTTTGATTTGTCTGATAAAACACTATGTGGTCTTTCTGCAGATTTTACAGACCACTCGGAAATATATGACCCTTTGCTTGTTGGTCTTCCCTGAAGCAGTTCTTTGTCATTATCTTGGCCGGAGCTTTTCTCCTGCCGACCATGGATAGAACATTTTGATTTTGTAGATTCAATGGAAATAGTTGACTTTGTAGATCTGACTGAAAGTACACTAGGAGCTCTCTCTGGAATTGCCTCTTCAGTGGTGTCTTCACCAGGCCTTCTGCTTGAACATAGGTTGGAAGTATTTGATTTGGTAGATTTAGTAGAATTTTTTGATTTTGTGGATGTAGCAGACACAGCACTTGCTGGTCTCACTGTTTGTGACTCAACTGATTTGGTTGATGTACAGTTTTCTGCTTTGTTTTCAGGATTCATTTCCTCACTGTCTTGAAGAAACGACTCAGTGGCATCAGCAGTTTGAGTACAAGTAGAACAGTTTGTTCTACCTGATCTTAAAGAGATATTTGACTTAAATGACTGGACCGACATTGAGCTCACTGATCTCCCCTCGATCTCTTCTTCATTAAATATTCCATCAGCGGCATTACAACAGACTTCAGAGGCTTCCTCCTTTACACATGCTGCAGAAGCATGTGATTTTGAAGATTGAGCAGATGCGGTTGATATATTGCTTGGAGCTCTTTCTCTTTGTTCAGTATGATCTCCACAAGTTCCTTCAACAACAGCATCACTTTGCTTTGACAGATTAGATTTTCCTGAAGCTTTAGAGAAGGTTGATTCAGTTGTCACATTTGATTTTGATGACATAGCACTAGGTCCTCGCTGCTCCTCATCTGCCACATCATCTTTATTCGACTTGTCACAGTCTTTCGGGTTACTTGATCTTGCTGAAATGTTTGACTTAATGGATTTATCTGACACGCAACTTGATCTCCCCACAGTAGCATATAGATTATTTCTTTCATCAGAAAAATTACCAGAGTGAGTAGTAGAAACTTGAGAGGTTTCTGATTTTAAAGATACAACAGAGGTGTGTGACTGGCCAGATTTTGCTGACATGACACTCTCTGCTCTTTCAGTTGTCCCGTCATCATCACAAGAGTTTAGTTCAGTTGTTATCATAGATTTTGACCCAGCTGATGCTTCTGACATCACACTTGATGCTCTTGCTTCGGAAGTATCTGGTGTTTCTGTAATGTTGCAATAATAGTCCTTTGTTTGGTTTAATTTGTTTGATTTTGTAGATATATTTGATTTGACAGACGTTTTAGATTTGACTGACAGCTTGCTTTGTGGTCTCAGTTCACTCTCATCTTCAATGTTATCTGCCTTTTTTGAATCATAAAGCTCAGGGGTCTTTGATTCTTTGGATTTTGCTGACAAAGCACTGGTTGCTCTCACAGATGTCCTGGATGTTGGAGATACTGACTTGAGTATCGACTTCCCAGAAGCAGCAGACTTTAAACTTGATCCTTCTCCCCCTTCAACTTGATTGTCTTCTAGGTTTTCCTCAGTTTTATCTACTGGAGTCCTTGAACCATTATACTTCTTGGATATTGCACTAGTGTCTCGGTTTTCTTCAGCTGTAACTTGATTGTCCTCCTCCTCTGATTCTTCTTGTACTATATTTTTTAATTCAGCAGACACACTGGAAAAAGCTGACAGTGAACTCTGTGTCCTCAGCTCTGAATCATCCTCAGCCTGTTCTTCTACATTCTCTTCTGGCTGATGTTGTGGTGGAGCCTTTACAGATTTAGTGGACTTAAAGGATTTCACAGATAGACTACTGGACGTTCTCTCTTTCTTTTCTTTGTCGTCACCTGCTTGAAATCCTTCAGTTGAAACATCTGGAACAGCAGAATTGCAGTTTGATGAGGCATTTGAATTTACTGACATGGCACCTTTGGATCCTCTCCCCTCTTCTGAACAGTCGGCTTTCTGAATTTCTTCTAATTTATATGAACTCCAAGCTGCATGTGATTTCACAGACATGGCACTCAATTCAACTTTTTGCATCTGACCTTTTTCTAAATCTTTGGTTGTATTTTTTCCTTTTGGTTCGATCTGAACACCTTCAGGTTCTCTACAGTGGCAGATATGAGAAGGTTTTGGCTTGCTACGTTTCTCTGATGTTTTTGATGCTTTATCTTTTGGAACTTGAGATGGAAAAGGCAACCCTGAATCCAACGCTTCACTTCCATTAGTCTCTTTTCTGTCAGGGTTGCTAATTTGGGAAAATGACCCATCATCAACATTGCCTGCACAAGTAGCAGATCCAGGTTCTTCTTCCTTCTTTTGGTTTGATTCTTGAGCAGTTTTGAGATCAACGTTCTTTGGATACTTATATAAACCAGTGGTCTCACCATTTTCCACAGTGGACAGTTTCACATTGCACTTTGGTGAACATGTCTCCCTCTGTATGGTGCAAAACTCCACCATTTCAGCTGCCTCAATACTTTCCGTAATGCATGTCTCCACCACTTGGTCTGCAAGCTCTTCACTTGATCTCGACATGATTTGTTTTTCAATCACTGTCTTTCTAGAAACCACTGTACGTGAGGATGCACTTGAACTAGAAGTATGACTACACCGTCTTGCACCATGTGCCCCTGGTACATTTTCCCATGTCTCATAGCCGTGGCAGTTGCTGCAGCAGTAAGGACAGTAAGGTTTCTCATTGTGCCCTTGATAGTGCTGAGTGAAATAAGCCTCTTCAGCAGACATGATTTCTGATTCTGAACAGTTCACATCACTAATTTGTACTACATTAGGATCATTGTGGGCTTTGATGTGGTCATGGGTTCGCCCTGCTGTCTTTTTTACTGTTGTAGACCAGTGTAACGTTTCGTCATTTGGTAGTCTGAAGCATACTTTCATCTCCATGGACAAACTTCCATCTTTATTAACACAAACCCGTTTTTCTATGTCATCTTCTCTTACACTGTTGCCACTAGGTGGGCAGGAATTAACGAAGTCTGGAGAGTCTCTTCCATCTGGTACAGATTTGTCAGATGACACTGAGTGCTTGGTGGCTCTCCTGTCATCTCCTAGGTTTGGGAGCATGATACTTGTCTTTGTGGTGAGTCCTTAATTAATCAAACAGCAGTAGGGAAGAAGCAAATAAAATAATTAGTCCTCTTTTGCATCTGTGGTCATTTACCAAAAGTCATAGAATTGCTTGCTTTTGATGACATAGAATCTAACAAATAATAAAATGAAAATGTGTCTGGCACTAAAGACAATTCTTTAACTTAACACATAATTGGTCAAGATGTTGTTCTGTGAACAAACAAAATTGTTTCGCTTACTTTCATTTCTGTCAGTGCGTTCTGTGGGACATGACTTCCCACTTATCTTCGGAAGTTTATAGCTTGATGTTTTCTCAAAATCCTCCATGACTAATGGGTGAGAAGGCTCCCGTCCCACACAAATGAGAACACCTGGGCACTGCAGAAGGCTCTGTACGCTGTCAATCTGCAAGAGAAGAGCATTGTTTAATTGTAAACTTGACAGACAACACCAATCCACCAATTAAATTTGGAGCTCCTTATTGTACATGCTGCCCCTGAGGTGTGTTTAGTAAATTTAAGATAATATCACAATCTATTTGATCACGAGAACAAAACCCCCACATTATAAAAAAATTTAATGAACTGTAATAAAGACATAAAACCCACACAGAAGTTGCATCTGTGCAATTAGGTTGTATTAAAAAGGTTAACAATATTCTTAGGCATTTTACTTAATACCTAAAACTCAGATTTTCAACACATCTTTTATATTTTTGATAACAAATATCTAGTTTTGCAAGTGAGTTAATCTTAATAATGAAGATAAATGCTTAATTTCTAAAATAACTTGTGATGCTTTTATCACAATTGACTTATTCTAATGCCTTCCAAGGAGTCATAGGTCTGATATGTCGTAAAGCATGCCCCCACATGCTTTTTAAGAGAAATTAGAAAACAAGTGTTCATACATGCAATATTTCCTTAACTGTTCTGACTTTCTGTTCATGCTAAGATTGATTTTTAATATATCACTGTTGATTTTTGACTTAATGTTATCTACCTTGATTCCTATCACTACATCTGTTACCTTCTCCTTAAGAAATGAAAAACCATATCAGTGCTTAGAATTGTGTTGTTTCATAAAAAATATTGCTTTGTTGATTTGTTATTTTATTGCATAATAGACATAAATAGACATAAGTATATTTTTATAGGTTATGGTAACATTTATTTTTATATCAACTGGGTGCAACTTTGGGTTAATAACTTTTTTAATTGACTGACCAATATAATATTTGAAAGTAGAAACTGTACAATGTCTAACACACATATAACACTTCACCAGTTGCCAGCTTTATTTCCATGTACGCTTTTCAGCATCAAATACTGCTGCCAAGGTTTTATATTGGCAACAGGGAAATGGCAAAAAACGAAAAACAAGCAGGTAAAAATATTGAATTGTTTTCATTTTGCTCATGTATATTTGGTTTTGCTGACTTTGCACTTTCAAATTTTAAATCCAGTCTCAGAGAAATTAGATAAATGGCTTCATCTGTGGTCACACAAAGCCCAGGTGAAGATAATTAATTGCCACCGTGGAAGTCACATTTCTGAAACAGCTCTGGTATCAAAGCAGCGAAGTTTCAACATTGACCTGTTTCTCCTCGCTCAAAAATAGCTCTGATTCGACAAAGATTAATGGGCTTTTGGGGAGATATCCACAATCTGAATGGCTGTGTGAAGGAATATCCCCGTTTCATTCCCTCATACACACACACTAATAATCCCTACCCCACTTGACTCATAAAAGCTACTTAGTTCAAGTGATAAATAATACCAATATTTTCTGAAGACACTGGTGTTATTAATGCCGCTTATGCCTATCTTGCCACACCAATAACTACCCTCTCTCCTTGTGCATGAGATTTTATTTACTAGGATAATTTAAGTAAACACTGTCAGCTGGATTGGATTATGCCCATATCAGGGGAGGATAGTATTTGCTATTTAACAAAGGCTTTGTCTACAGATTAAGGGCTGTTTTGAATACATTCTTTAATAATAGCACAAATTATCCTTCAGGGTCAATTCATACGCAGGGGGATTTTTAAAATCCTTTCTTCATGTAATTAGAAGTATTAAACACCTGCTTATTGTGTAATTACTTTCTATATTCTTTAGGAGGAAAATAGTACTTAGTTGGATCAAAATATGGTTCTTGTGTAATTTACTGTAAGCTATAATAAGATACTCATCCATTGCCAGAAGTAAGAGAAAGATGTTATGTGATAATATTTCAGGTTATCTTAAGTGTTTGAACTGATCTGAATTCACTGGAGATGTTATCCTTTTTGCTTAATGACATATCTTGACATATTCACTAAGCCTTAAAATTTAAAACTTTACGTAGGATTATAATGAATGACTTGCGTTGCTCAGGCCTTAACCTGTGGATCTGATTAGCATGCAGTTTGGATTTGGATCTGTGCTTGTTCTGTCACTACAGCCTTTAGCTTCACTATAGTTTTCAGTCTTTCTCATAAACATGGTTTTAACATAACATAATTTTTTTTCTTTTATTTTTACGATACCAAAACAATGGAAGCAAACTATATTCCTAGCATAACCATGATCATTAGATTTGAGCATTTTGTTTCTAAACTAAATGAAAGAAAAAACTTTCAACAATAAATTCAAGTAAAAGAAAACTACAATAAAATTTAAAACTGACTTGGAGTCGCCCTATCTAGTTCATCTTACCTTACAGCCCTCTTGAGTGTACAGCTTCCTGATGTGGTATTGCATAAGTTCAGAAACTTCTTCCAAGAACAAACCAAAGCTGCGCAGACCCCTACGATGCAATATTATGGTCTTCCTAAATGAAGGGTCGCTGTTTTTCACCAGCACAATCTTTTTATTATATCTTTGTTGATGTAGGTGACAGTCATTGGCTGAGTGAGTGTCTTCATGTCTGCTTGGCCCACTAAGAACATACTGGTGAGGGTGATGATGATGATGATGATATGGTGGTTGTGCGTGGTAGAAAGGCAACAGCTGGTTCTCTACATTGTCTAAAGTATGCGCGTTTCGACATGCAGAGCAAAGACAGCATTCCTGCTCTAATTCATGATAGGTCGCCATGCCATGCTGCGGTATCTTTGGTAGCCGGGTGGTGTGATGATCTAAAGGGTGAGAGGGCTTGTGTGAGCCTTCTCCTCCAATTGCATTGAAACAATGGAAGTTGCGCTTGTGACGGGACATTTTGGCGTATTGTGACGTTGATGATTGGGCCTGAGATGTCAGAAAAGCAGGAGAAGGTGGTCGGACAAACTCTGATGGATGCTTAGCATGGTTTTCACAAGCAGCCTAGCGACAGGTGGTCCACAATTTTTCTTCATGGCTCCCCTTAATCCAACACTAAAAGAAAGATGAGAAAGTCATGAAAATCTGGAAGACATGTTTATGAAGACAGCAAGGGGTGAAACATCTTAACTAAAAATTTTACATTTGAAAACTAAAGCAACAGGTAACAATATAGTAAAAGCCTTTGGGGCACAATAATTTCAGCTAAACTACTAATACACCCAGAATTTTATGTCAAGGAGGTAGAATATGGCAGCTATTTAGATGCAGATGTAGATGTGTTGAAGATTAATTTTGAATTTACCACAATCGTCCTGGTAAAAAAAGCATCCAGAAAGTGCAATCGAACATGTCCGAATATGTAAATTTGTAAATGATTTTCTCATTTTATCTCTAATTTATATTAAAAAAACTAACACAGCTTCTTTATATGAATTGTACCATGACCAATATCATAAGTTTAACAACAGCCTGCCACCGCTTTTCTTGTTATTTATCTTCTTTTTTTCCAAATATCTGGTCTGTATGGAAATTTTCTCATAGGAAGATCATTTCTGGACTGTTGGTGCAATCAGGATAATACAAATGTAAGTTTTCATAGACTATTGAGAGGAAAAACTTGCAGCAATTTGGGTGCTCTTATTAAAAATCTGCAACTGCTCTACTAAGAATCTTTCCAAATGCAGTGCTGACAACCAGAAAAGTAGAAATTTACCAGACATGCACTATGATGATAATCATAGTGCATGTCATACCAGACATGCACTATGATGATAATCACAAAGTAAACTCCACAGACTATTTTGGTTCATTTTCAAGCCCAGCAGACTCCTTAATGCCTTGGCTTGCAGCGCTAACAGATAAAAATAGTCGTAATCTACAATTATCTCTCCCATTTTAAGCAGGATGCAAAGGACATGGTTCTTACATATGGATTGTACTGACTGGTACGGAGATCAAACGGTAAATGCAGGCACGGATAATGACTATAAAGCCACAAATAAATCCCCTGAGTGACTTTAAATAACAAGCTTACGTCTGTGCAAGCAGTGAAAGTGGACATTACCTTAGTGATTGTCTCCTTCTCTGACAAAAATAGACTGTTTGCCAGTTTCTTCTGCAACAAAAACCCAGGGATTACTAACCATAGTCAAAGTATCACTAAGCACAATGTATTCCTATTGTGGCAGTACTTAGAGGGCTGAGGACAATTCTGAAGGAATGAAATGCCTTCTTGTCAACAATAAAATGCAAAGCAAGAAATTTTGGAAGTGGTAAAATAGGCTAAGCTTGACTGACATTCATAAAGAACTGCTGTGTCTGTCAGCCTTCTTTTTTATATTAGCAACGCTTTATTATAGTAAAAAATCATTGTGGAAAAACGTGGCCAGGAAAAGTCATTTACTGCAATCCCTTTAGATCATGCTGTCAACATTTTATTTGAATTTTTCACATTTATAGGCAACTCATGCATTTTATTGTTTAAAATATATCTAGAACAAAAGGCTTATTATTCTGTTAATTCAGAATTTTAGAAATCAAAAATAAAATGTGCCCTGTTTTTGTCCATAGGATATTCTTTGCCAGATGTTTCAATGCCGCTTCATTACCTACAGTAGTGGATTATCTTTACCACATAAATATTAATATTCATTGGTAATACTGTCCTGGTGTTCTATGAATTTAATGGGAGTAAAATCCTCAAATGTGGAAAAAAAATCTACATATTTCTGAATGGTGGTAGAAACAAAAGAGCAGAGTAAATTTTTTTTGTAAATTATCTATTGCTAATGTAATAAAGTGCCTTCTTCTACTCGCTGAATTAATAATGTAAAAGTTTTCTTTGTCTTTACCTAATAATATACAAGGCTTTGGACCCCTTGATTAATGGGTTATATATCTTAGGTCTTATGTTGGTCAAAAGGTCTGGAAAAAGTTCTAACCAGCAAAATTAAACTACCATCCTGCGCAAAAAAAACCCCAAACAAAACTGATAGCAATATCCAAGCAATGGAGCAGTTCAGCTAAAATAAGGTGAGCAAGGTGAATATTAAGAAGAAGAATACTTACATTGCATACAGCCATAATCCAATAAATTATACAAGGCAAAAATGAAATATAGTCCCAAAGCTGTAGAAAGTGGGATAGAAGTTCCTAAAGAAACACCGGGAGTGTTGCAAGCATTTGATCCTCAAACCAGTCCAAAAGCTTTCCTGCAGACGTTGGCCTACCTGCCAATCAGATGCAAGGGACACTAAGGATAGACTGAAAAGCCTTGCTAATCACTCTGAGATTGAACTGAAATCTGCTGAGGCTTTGGACACATGACTTGGACCTTACCATTGCATAAAGCCAGTTAAACATTTGCTTAGGGATCAAGATGGATGCTCACATAATGACTAAGCAAATATCTGTTTTTTTCTTTTCTTTTTTTTTTTTTTATATAAAACAACAATGAACGTTTTCTGCTTTGACTTGTATTTAAAACGGCCTACTGGATGCTCTGAATGTCTTTTTTCATAATCGTTGTCCATGTCACATTGAAATGATTTTCATTTAGGGTGTTGTAACATTCATTATAAACTTTTATATTCTACTATTGTATTCAAATGTCAGTTCTACTCTTATTGGCTTTACAACCGAGACGCAAAAGAGGTAATAGGAATAAGAGGGTAGTTTTTAAGGCTATTTCATACATTTATATGGAAAATCAATTGAGGTCTTCAGTTAAGCAAACAACCGGTTTATTATTTTTGGGTAGGAAATTTGTCAGTGAACTAAACATAAACAAGACTTCAGAATGACTAAATAAATTGCATATAACTACAATGTCCTATATGTTTTATTACTTTACAGAGTGAGTAATTGCTAATATGCTATTTAAAAAATTCTGATCACATCACATTGTTTAAATTGCCTATTGCTATTCATTGCTATTGCTGTGGTACTTTTATTCCTTCTCGTATGGTTAGGTGAAATCTTACTTTACTGGAAAAAATTGGAGGCAAAATAAGACAAATGATTAGTGTCTCTTGATGCTCCCTGCTTGTGCTTTTTATATAAAAGAATTCCAGCTGTCTCCCCTTGACATCCATGGATATAGTACATCAACACAGCCCTGTTTAAATGACAAGTTTTTGGGAGCATGAATGAAACTATGATAAATTATTTCACAACTTGTGTATATACCTGTCAAAACCTAACAAACAAATCTATAAGAAGAGGGAAAAAAATACAATAGGCTGCATCAGGCTGGTTGTGAGCTGTGCACGTACAAAGTAACACTTTGCCGAAACACCTATAGGTTCAGTTTCAGTAATTTACCTATAGGAGTCTATCACCATGACGCATATTGACTTGATGATATTGGTCCAATCTACCTTGCAAAATGTCCCCCAAAATCTATAAGATTTTGACAATATCTTGCCCATAACTCTTTTCATGTGACCCCACAGATATTTTGTTTGATTAATTTCTGATATTTGGCTATTCTGAAATGTTCTTCTGCAGAAGCCTTTCTTTTACTGATCTGGATGCATGCTTGGACTGATAGTGATGCTGAAAAGTAAAAGTTCTCTTAACCAGCATTTTTTTGGTTTGGGGACTATTCATGATTTTATCCATTCTAGTTCCATCCTAAGGTAAGCCCAGAGCATAATGCTGCCATGATGCTATGTCACTGTGGGTATGGTGTTCTTTTGTGTCAAACCTATTTGTTTTGTCTCACAAATCAACTTTGGATTCATCAAACCATAACACATTTGTTCACAGAGTTTTGGGATATCCTTTCTCTGAACACATGGGGACTGCAGTATATTGTCACATTCCCATACCAAATAATTGGCTTATCTAAAATTAACTGCAGGAGTGAAATCAAGAAGATTAAATTCTTAAATTAAAAGACGCTTCAGTGAAGTATAGATTTTATGGTGTGTACAGTTATGGAACTATCACTTTTAATGTTATATTTTCTCCTAACGAATATTCTTGTTTTTCAGTAGCATAATGTGTCATATTAAAAGTGGAAACACTTAGTTTTAGTTAGTCATTTCAAGGAAAAACAAATTCTTGCAGAATACATTACATATTTCTCTTGCTAACAGTCAACAGCTCCTTATGATGTCACTTGTTGTGAGAAACGATTCATCACACAAGCGTCCATTCTCCACCTAATGTGTATACTATTTATTCTGTTGTTTTCCAATGAGATTAATGATCAGTGTTGAGGGAATTAACTCAGTTAATTCTGCCTACTGCGCCCAGAGTTAATTCTAATTCACTTTGTTTTCCTGGGAAAAACAAAGTGACCCCCTCTGCTGAGTCATCAAGTTTTAGTCCCTTTGAGTCAAGAGGAAATGCAGGATATGATGTTAGCTGTGAGGAAAGCACCATCACTCTTTACAATAAGATGACTGATGAGTTTCTGTTAACTCAGAATGTCACAAATTAAGATTCTTAACTATGACAAACATGGTTTGTACTTTTACTGGATGTCAGGCCTTAATAGAAAAAAATATCTACTGTTCTGACACTTGGGGAAAAGAAGTGTTTGAGTCCATTAACGACTAAATTAAATTATTTCTATTAGCCTATAAAATGAACTTCAACATGCTGAGTAATCCTTCGGGCTGACAGTTGTCTGCCCTCCGACGTGTGGAAGCATTTCGGATCACAGTCACAGCAGGACGCCACAAAGCTTATCAGCCCTGGAGCTCACACGTGTGCAGTGATTCCCCAGCTTAGCAATCCCTCCTCCTGGTTCTAGTTTAAATATCAGGGCTAATTAAGGAGCAGCCCGCTGTGCAGCAAGACTCCTGATACATTAAGTCGGAGTCCCAGCAAGGCAAACACACCACTCTTGCATCATCAGTCCGATACTGTAGTATTATGCAATTAGATTAAATTAAACATCATAACAGAGATGTCTTCTTTTGAATTTGACCAAGAATGTGTAATCGAATGAAAGTGCATCCCAAGGCAATTTCATTTGTTTTGAAGGGTTTAATAATTACAGTGACAAAGCTACACCAATCCAATCTATGACAGTGTGGCCAGACAGGCTTTAGCTCAGCTCACCTTTTTAACTTCCAGTCACTGTTAAGCCTCAGTCCATGTTGGATTTATTAATTCCCTTTGTTTGTGTTCCATGACCATATTTCAGCATATTTAATGCAAAATCTTTGATATTGTTCACATTGCATTTTCTGTTACACACAGTGTAAAATATAGTTAATCTAAAATCTGCAAAATTACCACTGAAAGGTTCTACAGCAAATATCTGGTTGTACCTACAAATATTTAATTTATGAAATGGAAAATGACTCAGATGATTGCAATTTAAAAAAATCACATTAAGAATTTTGAATCCAAACTGAACACTAAATACTATTTTGAATTACTACTGAAAATGCAGTAAATGTTCCTTGAGATACCGCTGCCCCCAAATTGCTGATTAGGTAGGTGGTCAAACATCTTTAAGTGTATTAAAAGACAATGAAATATATTTTCTGTGCGTCTATGAAGCAGCTACATGTACAAAGTGAACAAAAACCATTGATTAGGAAAAGGAATGTGTTGTCAGAAGTGGGATTCGAACCCACGCCTCCAGGGGAGACTGCGACCTGAACGCAGCGCCTTAGACCGCTCGGCCATCCTGACAAGCTGCCCGTCATTTGTGACAAAGGATCATCAAGTATATAAAGCAGCCGCCGTGATCCGTTTTTGATTTTTGTTTGGTTGTATGCAAAGGTATTAGTCTTCATGGTATAAATGGTTCCAGCAATAGTTGTAGCAACTGCAGGGATCTGTACCAAAAGCTAAAAAAAAGAAAAACTAACAAAGAAAACTAAACAAGTCGATAGACTACAAGGTTTGAAAGCTTGGACAACATCTAATTTGACGAAATTTGTGTCTCGCAAAAGAATACACAAATAAGATTCCCCGGAAATATGTGAAGGGAAATTGTTAGTAGCAGCAGAGTAGTCTTGTCATTTCCTTATCCTGCCTGCTATACCTTTAACATCCACTAGGTGCTGGACACGTGAAGTGAGAAAAGAGTTTATTGCACTGAGAACACAGAAGGCTTGTTAAATATATTTAGCAACGTATGTTAATTATTAAGTCGCATACCTTCTTTTTTGACAACAGCAATTCAGTGAGTGTTTTCTAAACAATATCGTACTTGTTATAAAGGATCAGTTTCTAACTTGAAGCACAAGTACTATTACAAGAATTTCTTGTCAAGAGAGAGGAACTAATGAGAAATGTCCACACTAGAAATAAGCACATCTGACCTATTTCTTATACTTGTAGTTTACATTGGTATTGTTTCTAATCTAAAAGTGTGTTATATTATTCTACTTTAATTTCAGTTCCAGTTAACCTTTTGGCGAGAAGGTAGGTATTGATAACACTAAGGTAAGTTAAGGTAAAGTAATTTTATTTATATAGCTCATTTTCAGCAACAAGGCAATACTTGTGCTTCACTAAGTGCTTCACTAAAAGGCTAGTTGCATTTTAAAAATAATTTTAAAGACAAATATTAAAACTGTAAAAATACTTAGAGCCACATTTAAACTTATCTGGAGATAAAGTTTCTACCCATCCATCTTTCCAAAGTAGTTTGAGCTGTCTCTGAGAAAGGGGTAGTGTATTTCCTGTCCTATGTGAAGAAGACCAACCTCATAGCATGATGCTTCTGCCACTATGTTTTATTGTGGGAATGGTGAGTTTGGACTGAGTATAACTGAAAATAGCATTTTTCAATTACTAGTGGGCTCTTTTTTGAGCAGTTAGGGGATTTCTGAAGGCAACTAATCAAATGAGAAGGCCACATTTTGTATATTTTCTTTTCTTTATTATGAACCTTTTGGAAAATGTAACTTTCCTTTTTCACATCTATATGCTACTTTATGTTGCGCTGTCGTTGAAAAATCTTAAAACATGCAAAAAATTGTGCTTTTTGAAAGTCTTGAAAGGCACTGTAGAATTACAAAGACAATTCTGTATCATTGAATTATGCAATGAGATTTTGTATAGAGCAGAATTTAGCAAACTCATTGATTAGCTATTTTTCTAGGTACAACAATTATATCAGCTGTTACGCTGAAAAATTCAGTTGTTTAAGCGTACATTGGTTCAATAATCTGGTGAAAAATGATCAAACTGCAATTTACATCTGAACTGTGACTTGTAATTCCAGGCTTCAAAAGCCCCTGGTGGATACGTGACTTTGGCTTATCTAAGCTTTCAGCTATCACTGCTCTTTAAGTACCCTGCCATCTGTAATAAACATAGACCTATCTGGCCATATCCTGTTTTGAACCTGTCAACATGGTACTTTAGCTGAAGAATCTGAACTCTTGGGACTGCCATGTGAGTCATTTCCATGCGTCTCGTTTTTGATGTCGAGTCTTTA
Source organism: Girardinus metallicus (assembly GCA_903067095.1). Lineage (NCBI taxonomy): Eukaryota > Metazoa > Chordata > Actinopteri > Cyprinodontiformes > Poeciliidae > Girardinus > Girardinus metallicus. The sequence goes on from CAEGAE010060101.1 coordinate 78,614, forward strand.
AGGAAACAGGGCCAAGCATCCAGCAGGAAGGGATTCCTCCACACTCAGACATTCACAACATCCCAAATATTAGAGCTAAAACGTAAGATTGGAGAAATAGGTGGCAGGAAATGGAAATGATGCCAGGGTTGACTGTTGCCAAGGTCAGCCAGCAGGAGTCTTACGGAGAACCCCTGAGCGTAAACAGCTCAGATCAAGGCACGGGAAATGCTGTGTGTCATAACTGACGTACTTTATCTGTGATTAACCAGCAGTAAATGAAGGTTGTTGTTCATGTCTAGAGGAACTTGCATCACTCAGCAGACATCTTACACAGATATTCTTATACCATGAGTAAGGTAGAATTAAATTCCAGGGATCCTAATAAAATGCTTTTTGGGTTACAATGGTTCCTTTTTTTAAAATATCCATGAATATGTATAAAGCTCAACCTAAACTGTTTACACCCATTCCAAGATTTTAATTCCTGAAAAATGTTCTCTGAGTAATTGTGAAGACATTATGGAAATTGAAAAATATTTAAATAAATATATGTAAATAGGAGGAGGAACAATTTTGAGTTTTAGGAACATTTGCAGGTAAGGATGAAATTTTGAAAGGGTTTAGAGACACCGATTCCATCTTTCTGAAATTAGGTGGATTTTATGAGGATCAAAAACTGTACACACATGAAACATGTAAGCATATGAAAGATTTTGGATTGATAAACATCAGGCCCTTGACACCGACTGGCCAATCAAACAATATATACCTCTTTCTCCCATTCAGAACTGTCTCAGACATGCACCTCCAAGACAGAATGCATGTTATTAAATTACTGTAAGTTTAGTGGTCTTTTCCTAAGGAATAGGAAGAGTAACAATCAAATTTTAAAGACAATTATTTTTGAGAGCATTACTTATCCATGTTTGGATTTGTACCGTTTATTGAATTGCAGTTATTTTTGCAATATCAGTGCTTACAGTATTGCAATTGCAAAAGACAATTTAGATACATTACTTGGTAGGATATTATATTTCGAGTGCCATGCATCCAAATTCTACATTTCAGAACTACATTTGACCTTCTACATAGACATACCCTTGATCTGTGCACTTATTGTGTAGTTTCAGTGGCTTCGAAGCTAAATCTGCCAATGAGTGGTGGGGACATTGTGATGAAAGAAAAAGTGATGGAAATATATATTGCCATTGTAATATTCAGCGAAAACTTTGACAGTTTCCATATCTGCAATAGAAATGATTAAATTAACATGTCTCTGCTCATATTTAAGTTTTAACTAATATAGCTTTTCAATTAAAAAAAAAAAAAAAAAAGAATTTGCACTTGATTTTAGACATATGACCTGCAGATTTAAGTTCTTTGAGGACTCCAGGACAGCATGGGTGCTAGAATATTTGTACATTCTGCCTATATTTTGAGTCAAATCTGACAACAAAACTTAAACTCAATGAGAGGTTTTATTCATTCCATTGTTTTTGATTAAGTTCAGCACAAAATGTAGTTAATGGAACATTAGTTTACTGTTTGAAAGTGAATCTAGCAGAAAGACCTACATTCTGTAAAACAACAAATAAAAGCAACAATTTTTAGTGTTTTACTTTATATCTGATAGATTTGGATGAAATGTAATTGTAAAACACTAGTTAAATAGAGTTTACAGGTAATTCTTACATAAGCTTCAACACTAAGTGGGAGAATAACCATTGTGACTGTAGGCTATCCACTGAAAAATGTGAAATTGGTATCATTAAATATTTTATTCTCACTATGACTTCAATTGTTATGTATACATTTTTTCTTATGAAGATTAACCTGAAATAAATTAAATCATAATAAATACACATTTTAGGTTTCACACACTTCATAGAAATAGCAAGTATATTGCGATATGTGTCTGATCATTGATCCAATGATATGACCATATGAATGATGTGATAAATAATTTTATGATCTACTTAATTTAATAAGTATTTACATGACATTCTAAAACTGTTATATTAAAATAAAAACATTTGTTTGGTGGAATATAAAAATATATTTTTTTTATAATTCTGTGCATTATCTCGGAGCAAAATACTCCCTTTTTCTTTGCCATACAAACAATAGTTATATTTTTGTAAGATAAATTAATCAGTATTTAATTATGGTGAACTTTTTACTGACACAATGGATACCACAGTTTAAAACTAGGTGCAACACAGTTTAAACAAAAATGACAAAAGGGAGAGACCATTTTGCTAAACATGGGAATATGCAATTATGATTCATTAAAATGTTTTGTTTTATTGTGCATTTGACCATATCTTATCAATCTGACAGGAACTTAGTAGCTGTTGATAGCACTAAGAAAAAAAAAAATAAAGTACAAGTACAAGTAACTGGGTGGTTATAGGTTAGCTATAATTCAATGCATACTCAAAAGATTATATTATATAATTAATACTCAAAATAATTTCCCACTCAGTTCTAACTGAGTTATTGCAATTTATTTATACAATAGTGTAAAAGTCACAAGGGACATTTTTCTGCATTTCAGTGGCTGACTAATTTCCTGATTCTATTCTCATACTGTTATATAATAATTACCAAATCAGAATCTGAAATAAAACTACTTTCACCTTTAAAAAGATAAAAGAGCATAAAATTATTTAATCACGCGTGTAATGAGTGAAGGTACTCGGCCAATCTAAGCATATTTGGCTCGACTGCGAGGGCACTAGTTTTATTTTATGAATCATATTTGCTGAAACACTAGAGGCACAATGGCTCTCTTTGTGTCTCCCGAGCTGTCATCAGATGGCCTACTGCTTTGCTTTGTCTATCCTCTACAGTAGCTGTTAAAAGGGGCTCTCTCTCACACTGCTGAACTTATACCATCACTCATCTAAATCATTACACCGTCTGCTTTTCAGGATGCATGCTGCGTAAACTCCGCCAGTGAGGCCCGGACCAGTGTGACTGTATGTGGTCACATTGTAGTGCAAAAGATGGGGGGCTGACCTTGAAAATCTGACATGAGATTATAAACAAAATTTGACAATTTCCTTTAATGTTTAGCCACATACTTGTATTTTCATGATTGAAAATGTAATTAACTCACAACTTCTAAAAATATGACCCAAATACAGATAATTTAACTGTCCTTTACAATTTTACTCTTTGTCAGACTGTTCTATAAAGAACGCTTTGCTTCATAAAATTTGCTGGTAATCATATTAAAACGTATCGGAATGTCTCTTCCAAATATTCCCACACTCCGAGATCACACGTGGAACACATAAGGATGTGCTATCTCTTAAATGGAACAACCACATTGCAATTAGGAAGCACAATAGGAACATCCTCCTCTACATTGAGGTGAAGAGTTACACCGCCCCAGGGAGAATGTGCAGCTCACAAAAACAACCACATAGAGCTGCAGCATGCGCTTGATAGACCAACGCAACATGCTGTGGAGAGAGAGCAATGCAGGCCAGGCTGTGCAAATAGGGCATGTTCTGCTCTTTTCTATGCAGCACACAAGTATTAACAAAGGTTGTGTGGTTTAAAGCAGTTTAAAAGCTGCTAAAGTACATTTCTCACCGCTTGTTTCTGCCATTCTGCCAATTGCATCTAAAGCTATAATGCTATATAGAAATCTAGCCTTCTACTTCTCCTGGATTGGCAGCCATGTGCTGGCCTCCCTCTGTGCTTTCGCTGCTCGCTTGTATCTACTCAGAACAGGTGCCGCATCCCGTTCGGCTGCCGCATTCGCAGCGCAGGTTGGGGCGGGAGGCCCTTGGCCGCTTGCATCGTCCCCCAAGTTTTCCAGGGGTCCCCATCTGCGTCCCCTGCACATCCGCTGCCACATGGCACCTGTCCCTCGACGAGTCTGGTCCATTCTTCGTCCGGCAACTAACGCGCCTGCCACCAAACACTCCGCCTGGTTTGGAGCCACAATGAGATGAAGAATAGCTGCACCCATAATCCCTTTGCTGTGAAATGTGTTTCTCTGTGTGCGATTTCCTTCTTTTCCTCCTTTGGCCACATTTAGGGCCAAGTACAAATTGTAAACAGGTTATTATGCTGCTGTAACACACTCCTACTGGAATTGCTCTCCAACAGCATTTAGTGTTTGCAGACATAGATGGGTGTTTATCCGGGTAGTTTAATTTGGTGCAAAGTTCACTGCATTTAGCATGATTAACGTGCCAAATGGCTTTGTTGTGATAATTCCCTCAAAAGCAACTTGAAGTTTTACGCATCTAACAACTGAATTTTTTGCCTAAATATGTCTTTGTGAAATATCTTAAGCTTAATCATATTGGATGGAGAATGTGTGAACTTTTAACTATTGCTACAGTTAAAAGTTTTTGAGCACTATTGCTCCAGCCCTCAAATGGATTGAGGACTGGACTTTGAAGAAGCTATTTTAACTTGAAAACAAAGTTACCTAAACTGAATACCCAACATTATTACAATGTCAATCTGTACAACAATAACAAGGGATTTCATGGTCGCTACTATTGGTAGACTACAATATTTCAGGCACCACAATTTTAAGCTGTGCATTCCAATATCTGGCCTCTTGGAAGGACTTTCACTGTCCTTTATAGAAAGAACTGATAAATATCTTAGTCACCAAGATCAGAAAGCCTGGGGAGCGGGGAAAAACAGGTGGAGAGGAAATCATGGGTTAATTGTAATCAGTATTATTTTTACATTCGCAACGTCAAGTTTTCATTGTCAGTGATTGTGCTTCTGCTGTGAGATGAACTTCTCCTTGATATTTTACAGTCGTCTTCAATTACTGATATTTAACTCCAGTTATCTTTCCATCAACTCTGAAAATCTTCCCTGTCCCTTCTGAAAGTAAAGAATTCAATAGCATGATACTGTGATCATAATGTTTTACGTTGAGAATGTCGTGTTCAGGGTGACACACAGAGCTATTTTGCAGCCACACGCAATCCTTGATGTTCCTCGGACATCACAGAAAACATTAATTTCTACTTAGATTAAATTAAACACAACTGAACTCTATTACTCCGATCAAATTAATCAAAATAATCAATTGGATGGTAGAGTGGATGGATATGGATCGACAGATGGCCGGATGAATTTAGAGTAAAATAGCCTTAATACAATTTTTTTTTTTTTTTTTGCTTTACAATTATGCACTTCTATTTGCACATCAAATAAAACACATTATGCATGTCCCTGTGGAAGAACAGACTGTAAGTTACATCACTCAAACAACAAGCCAGATTTATTTTTGGGGAGTCTCTGCCTCCATCGGTGCTATACGCCTTAGTCACGTAGTTCGAATCAGCTACTTCCTCTTGCCCTACAGTTATTACATTAAGAACGTCACATAGTTAGAATAGCCTGCTTCCAAATAAGATGTGACTGGACACTCCCTCCCTGGCTACACAATGGACTCTGCATCAACCAGACAGTGAGCCTCCTCTGTCCCTCCTGAGAACAAGATCAGTGGTCAGCGCTCACTTCTGTCCCATCAACATGGCTAATACATTACACAGCTGTGGAGGCTGCAGGTCCTGTATATACACACACACACGTACACACAGGACTCAAACATATGCTAGGCTACTACTTGAACCGTTGGCGTTGTGTTAGACCAGCAGTCTTGTTTGTTTGCCCAGGGAAGTGACATGACGGCAGAGGAGGAAATAGGAAACATAACAGACTACCTGACAGACTCATTCCACAGGCTTGACCTGAGAATGGAGCTGAGCCAAGCAGCAATCACAGAGAAATAACAAGAAGAGCCTCTTTTGTTTGTTCAGCCTATATCCTCATAATCGCAACCTCATAATTGTAAACCCTATGATATGTGTGAGGAATTCAATTTATTAAATTAGTAGTGATTGTAATGGGGAAATGGGGACTATGGCAAAAATTCCTAGTTGAGCCAGTCTGTATAAAGTTTTACATTTCTGCAGTTCACTGAAGTGTCGTGCTACTACTTGTTGTCACATTACTCTCTCCTTGGATTCTTGCTGATTAATAGCTGCTGAAGCAGCGCTAAAACCCGACTCTGGCTTTCAGCTTCTAGCTCCGTCTACAGGTTGATATGACAATGAGTCAACTTCGAAGGAGTAAAAAACGGAGCTTGACAAGTTGAGTGTTTTGCTCTCACTTCCCGAAAGTGTAATATTCTCAAGATGAACAAATTGCCCTGAAACAGACCCATATAACTCTCCTGGGAATCTCACTGAAGACGTGTTTTGATGATCATTGGCTCAAGCAATTAGGCTGATCATACGCTGAGCTAGTAGTTCAATTCCCAGTGTCTCAATATGTGGGGCATTATAAAGTAACTAATATTCCAAAAGTTTATATTTTTTATGTTTTATTCTAACTCCAATCATGTAAGTTGGTGTTTAAATACTCCCGAATGAGTAAGAAAATATGAATCACTTTTTTTGTTTTTGTTTCTATCAGTATTTGGGTTGTATTAAAAGACCAGATGATGATGATACATAATAATAATAACAATAATAATAATAATATAAAGATTTTTAAATTAAAAACAGTATTGTTTAAGTAAATTGCAATAATTTCAAATATGGTAAATATTTTAATAAAAAAAAACATCTTGTCTTTTTTGTTTACTTCAACTCACTGAAATAGAAAGTGATAAAGGAAGTTAGTTTTACCTTTGTTTTAATGCTTAATCAATGCACATTATAATTAAATCTGAATCTAATGTGATGAAGCAGGGTTGATGCGTAAGATTTTGTCCTTGTCCAGGTTACCGTGTCCTACCCTCAGGTTATGTGATTGTGATTGTTGTGATATTGGACTTTTTCTTCATCAAGGGAGTCTGCTGCAACCCTCCTAGCTAACACAATGACAACTCTTGGGCCCGATGCTTGTCAAAGACTTCTTTTTTACAAACACAAATGCCTGTGGCTGTCCCGACCTGAATCCCATATTCAGAATTTGACGACACTCAAACTGACCCACAGCAGAGTTTAAAACCCTCTGAGGTACGCAGGGTAATGGTCTAACCTTACAGAAATGAGAGCACTAGTCAACTGCAAACACTGCTACATGATGAATGTTGTCACTCCACGCAATATGATCACATTCGCAGCATAGTGTCAAAGCTATGAAATCTGGGTTGGATATTGTCCCTAAAAAGGTCAGATTTAGTACACGTGTCTATGTGCTTGTGTTAAATCTGCAAAAGGCCACGTTGCCACAAACCTCGCTATGAAAATCGGTGGAAGACGAGTTGGTAAAGATGTTAATCAGCCCGGTAGTCCTTCCTCCCGCTTTCTGAACAGCAGGTTCCCTTCTCTCAGTCTGGCTCTTTTAATGCAGGGCCTAACCAGGTCCAAACATCCTGATGGAGAAAAGCTTTTCCCTTATCAGTCAGGAAACACTGCTCCTCCACCACATCCTCTTTACAAGAAGCACGACTCAACCATTCCCAAAAAAATGCAGGAAGAGCAAGCCAGACTCCAGGATTTGTCAAAAGCCCCCCCAAATTCCTTTTATTGACACAGAAACAATTTCAAGAGAACACAGAGAGGGCAAGAAGGGTAGGAGTAGGCAAAAGAAAAACGGAGGAATTAGAAGGGTTTAAAACATTATATTGTTTTTTATTTAGTTTTGAACAGATTACAAAAAGGTCTGCATCAGCAAGATATACCATGGGGCGAGCAAGTGGGTGTGGGGGCGATGGGTTGGGAAGCGGGGATCGGTGCGCGTTAGAACAACACCCAGAATAAGACTCCAGAAAAACAAAAGGAGGGCTGAGATGGAGGCGGGTGGCAATGAATGCATCTGTTTTACAGTAATCCTCTGAAGCGGGATGATATGAAGGAAAAAGAGAGCCAATGGGAAACATGACAGAGAAAGTGGAAAAAGCTAGTGAGTGTCGGAACGGGTCGCTTAAACCTCAACAGAACCCAAAATAGAAGACACACGGTGTGACGCCCGTATTGAATGTGGATAGATGGCTTTACAATAGCTCCCAAAACGATCCCAAAAAATGTAGACGCTCTATAATGTTTTATTGTTTTATTTTTTATTCTAGGCATCTAGTCACTCTATGTGGCAGCATCTCAGTACATATCAGCTATTTCCAGTATTTTCTTTAAATAACAATGAACAAGGTTTATTCTCTAGTGGTATTGTCATAATATAAAAATCAAATTTTCATAGTCTTTCAATAATCTAAATTAGCATACACTTAAATTTACCATTATCTTTCAATGAAGAGGTTGACTATATGACTATATTACTAGAGAAGTTGTTAAAATATGCCTTCCTTTCTTCATTATACACCACTTAATTGGATTGCATAAGAAATGTTCAGCTAAAACCATTTCAATTACAACTATTGAGGTAAGACTCCCAAACTGATGAGAGGGACAAAACAAAAGGCAACATTCAACATGGAAAAGTATAGATAACAGCGTTACAATTATGCAACAGAAACATCAACAGACTTAAATTAGCTTCTAAAGAGCATCTGTACATGCCTCCGCAGCTACATTAATTGGTGAATAAACAAGCCTTTTATGATTGTTGCACTAAAAGTTAGAAATTTCCTAGCAACTGGAGGTGGCATTCTATAGTAGTCTGTGTCTGTGTCCCTGAGGTGTCCATCTCCGTATCTTCATGTTTCTGAGACTGCTTGTTCACACTCGGCTCCAGACAAACATATTGCTCAGTAATCACTTCAGTGTTTTAGGACAGGAAGAAGTTGCTCACAGATGCTAAAAACTGCAACATTGTCCATCTTTGAAACGACCTCTACAGTCTGTGTTTTTAATTAGTCTTATGTCTGTTAGTGAACCAGCGGGCTTATGAGATGCCGTAGTTATTGTAGTAGGCCGCCGTTGCATCTGCGAGTACAGAAATTAGGCTAGTTTCTGTGGTGCTACTGGGACACACTGAGGCGGAGGTGGTGGTACTCGATGCCACCTGGATGTGTCCAGTCACAGTCATGCCACTGGCTTGTTCAGGGTGGAAACCACCTCCAGTGGAGTTCAGGTACTGGTCGAACTCATTACGATCCACTTCGCCCAAAAGCTCAGCTTGGCTAAGCTGGTCCAAAGTCTCCAGGTGACCCTGAGTCTCTGGTGGGGGGGTAAGTTGACCCAGGTGGTGCCCATGGTGAATTGGCGGGAAAGACGAGGAGCTGTAGTAGGACAGGGGTGGGCTAGGGATCAGTCCACTGCTGCCTCCAGTTTGGGGTATGTGAGGAATATGGCCTAAGTGTGCGCTCCCACAGTGGATCTGGGTCTGTGTGTAGTCAGTGTGGTAAGGAGGTGGGCTGCCCATATGCATCTGGCTCTGGTGGTGTTCATCCGGACAGGAGACCGTGGACGAGCAGGAGACTGAAGAGCTACCGGACGTTGAGTAATAGCCGTGGTCCATGGCATCTAAGGGGGACATCTCAGGAGGTGTGGGCAGGCCGTAGGGGTAGGTGTCAAAGCTGCTGCTGGAACCAGCAGGCTCTCTGAAGGTTCTCACGCTGGGCAGAGCGGGGCTGGAGCTTGAGAAGCCTCCGCCAACTCCATTAGAGCTGCCCTCGTCTTTGTCCAGCGGGTGACTGAGGGCTTGCTGCTCAGGCAGGGAAACGTGGTCAGGAGCCAGCCCACTCAGGAGAAAACCGGGGTCCACTCTCTTACAGATGCGTTTTAGCTGTTTCTTCCTGCGGGGACGATACTTGTAGTTGGGATAGTCCTGCATGTGCTGCACTCGGAGCCTCTCTGCTTCCTCCACGTACGGCCTTTTCTGTGGGGGAGTCAGAGCTTTCCACGACTTTCCTGCATTTAAAAAGATTGAAAAGAAATAATTTTATTTGGACTAAAGTCTGGATAACAGTCTAATTATTACATGAAGTAATGCTTTTCTTTGGCCTTTTTTTTAAGCAAAGCACAATAATTTAAATAACTAAGAAAGTTTTAAATCAACATTTGCTATAACTTCAAAGTTAGCAGAAACATAAGTACTTTACGTTAATGTACTTTAATGTACTTTACACACCTTACTTAAACATTTTATTCTTCTACGAGGATATTTAGGTTTTACATTTACAATATAACTACAAATATTTATAACTAGCAATTATGTTGAATAGTGAAGAAAAGGTAAATACATTTAAAATGTATAATAATAGATACTTTGCAAGGTTTTTTTTTTAACTAAATGAGAGAGAATAAAGTTGGTGATAAAACACAACTTAGTTGTTGCTTTAGCTAAAAACAAAACAAAAACAAAAATAAAACATAACTGAAAATGGCAGATTTACAAATAAATATTCTTCACACATTTTAAAATAGAAAAATCAATATAATAAAATTACCTTTAAAAACGGAATAAAATAAATTAATAGCAAGTCAATTAATAATAATGTTCTAGATTTTGATTTGTGCTAGAAGTGCCAAATTTGCAGTTTACCATTTCGCACTGTGCCAGTTTACCTAACAAAACAATTTTTAAAATTAATTTGAATTACAGGGATGTGAATTCAAGGTGAATTTAACTTGGGGAGAGTTTGCTTTTACGCATTACTTTGCTATGACAGGCAATTTCCAACTCGTGTTTAATTAGTTATTTCGGTTCGCTACTTTTGTCGCGTTGAGACAGAAAAAAAACTTTTGTAAAGCAACACAGGCCTCAAGAGAAAGGAAGGTCAAATGTATAATAATAATAATAATAATAATAATAATAATAATAATAATAATAATAATAATAATAATAATAATAATAATAATAATAACTTTTTCTTACCCAACATTTTGCTGAGTTCTGCGTTGTGCAGGTCTGGGTTTTGAACCGCCAGCCGTTTGCGCTCGTCTTTGGCCCAGACCATGAACGCGTTCATGGGCCGCCTGATCCGCGGCTCCGGCGTCTTGTCCACGGGGGTCCTGTGCGAGACATGCGCGTCAGGGACATCTCCGTCTCCCGGAGGACACTCGAAGGACTCCGACCACGAGTACGCGCTGATGAGAGCAGCCATCTGAAGCGCGCTCTCTCCTCTCCAAACTTAAGAAGCGCGTCTGAGACTCTTAACGAAGTTGTGCGCTTTCTGTCTGCCCGTCGCCTGACTTAAAGCTGTGAAAAACTACAAAAAAAACAGACTTTTCAAATTAAATTCCTGTGTTGCTTCAAGCTCTAGCTCAACCTGAATGCCTGAGCAAATTTCAGGAGAACGCACAGATGCGCACATACAGCTGCTCCTCCGTGTGGGTTATGATTCTGTCTTTCCTGGTGGATGGGGGAAGGCTTTATATTTGAGGAGCAGGTTCCAGGAGAAACCCCGCAGGACTCTCAACTCCTCCTTGATTGCAAGTTAAACCCAGTGGAAGGGAAGGGATAGGTGCAACATTTCAACACAAGTAACTCCTTAAACTAACCTGACAACACAACAACTCTTGTCATTAACACAAATATTAATTAAACTAATAGATGAACTCATAACATTAGATTAATATGGTTATTTCATGCTTCGTAGTTTAAAAAAGTTGTTGAATTCACATTGAAATCAGAATATAAATATGTTTTTGTTGTTTTATTTATTTATTTTCGGAACTTTATCTTTTCTGGTCTTCATGGAACACCTTGCATAACCAACTTGCCAAACCTGTTTTGCAGTCTTCTCATCTTTCAGAAAACTTCAGTTAAGTGACATTTTGAGATTTCCATTGCACTTTAGGCGTCAGGTTTTCTAGGTTTCTTTTTTGTTTGTTTTTTGTTGATGTTGTTTTTCTATGAAGTGTGCAAAAAGAGAGGCAAAACAAAGTACATAAAATGGGAGATTCTTCTCATTTTTACAGGATTCGAAAATTTAAGAGTTTTGGACTTAACCAATTAACATTAAAGATTATTAAAGATTCAAAGTAATTTTCCTCTGCCTGTGATGGTCATTCTGAGTCACATTTCTGGCTGAGCAAATAAATAGAACCACTGAGCGCACACAGACTAATCAGTTTCCTTCTGTAGCCAACAGCGGGTACGTATCAAATCCAGGAGTTCCTGTTGACAGGATACTCTCAGCCTGCATTGGTGGAGGAGCTCACACTCCCACACACAGTCGCTCTCATTGCTCAAAACACAGCTACCAACATCAGGTCGCAAATGATCTTATCGGTAATATGTTTGGAGATGGGAGAAACCTGACCACAGATTACAAAGACATGTTAAAGTTAACATGCAGCTCAAGTTGGAATCCATGTCTTGTAGGGAGTCGTGCTGCTCCTTACTTGTCAAAGTAAGTTGTCGGTTCTAGTTTACTTCCCACAGGAAAAGGATATGGCACCTGAAGCCACAGATTGTGCCCGATGCAGGCACATCAGTGATATATAGGGCCACACTTCCTCTCCCTGTTCTGACTTGGACCATACTGCTGTGTTACCAGTGAAAGTCGGAGAGTGAAGTTATGGTGAGTTTAGATAGGGTGCAGTCAGGCGGCTAATGGGAGACAAAATGCTTTTGTGTTTTAAATGCTAAATTACAAACTCAGAGACAGGGAGTCCTGAAATGACAAATGCCTCTAAGTTTTACCCATTGTTGCTGTGCAGTTGAGGCATCTCAACTACGCTGACAACAGAGGTTATCTCTATTTTTTGGAAATAGACTTTCTTCTTTTAAACTGTAAAATCACACAGGTTTGCTCATCATTGTAGAAAATATATAATATATAGAGATATAATAAAATGTTTTAAACATTTTTTAAGATCTTTATGAAATGCTAACAAAGTTCTTAATATAATAAGATCTTAAAATCACCAAGAAACAAATTAAAATTGACTTTTTTTCTCTGCTTAGCTGCCCATGTTAGCTGGAAAACTGGATTTTATAATTTAGATAAAATGAACTTTGGCCATGAAAGAATTTTCTCAGTAATAATAACTTGTTTTTTACTTTATAGGTGAAGTAAAAATAGATACAAATAGAATGTATCGCTCTATTTGTACTCAGCCCATCTGCCCCTGATTTGGACTGAGACAAATGGTGATTATTCACCTTATTTTATTTTTCATTAAAATAGGTCAGATGCCATTATAAAATTTACCAAATGCTCATGATGTCAATTTTTAATATGAATCTACTTCTATTCATTAGGGTAGTTTACAAAATCCTCATACGTGCAAATGAGTACACAGTATTTCTGATGTCTACACTTTGCTTTAGTTCTGAGGAGCAATTGAAGGTGAAATCTCACCTTTTTACTTTATTCTTTAACTCATGGGCCACATGACTTGATTCAGCTCCAATGTTGTCTAAAAGTTCACTTTAGTTTGGCTCACCAGTTCCTCATCATAGGTCATGTCCTGGAAGCTCCCCATATAGTGTGCTCAAAGATTTAATCAAAGATTGATTGTGTGAACCTTTTCTTTTACTTTGTACACTAAATTTGTTTGATTAAAATTCTGAAGGATATCATTTTTGTATGTAAATAAAGAATTTTAAGACGACCAAACCTGAAACAAGACCAATGCTGCTCTCCCATGTTAAAATGAAGTAATATTACAATCTCTGCCCAGATGTGACTCTGAGTCAAAAAGGGAAGTGCATATCTGTGAAAATGACTGAAGTGTCAGACCCAATACAGCATCTATCCTCGATATAGAGAGGATTCCTATGCAAATACTGGTGGATTCTCTATTGGTTCAAAAAACATTTTCCCATTTTATCTTCCCCTCTTACATTAAAATAGGTTAGAAATAAAATACAGAAATAGCTAATCATAATAATTTTGTTTGACTTATAAGAACAGAACACATTATTGATACATTTCATGAAATCTTTAAACAGGTTCAAGAAAGTACATTTGTATTTTTATTAAATCTTCTTGAATAAATCATTTGAAGCACAGAAGCAGAATTGTCTCAGATTGTGAGTAGAAATTAATTAGTTCATAATGGACATAATTTCCCTCAATAACATCTGATAAATTTGATGCATTTTAAGAATTGAAAAATGCAGGAAACCTCATCATTCAGATTAGAATATATGGATGAATAATAAAAATATATTTGATTTTTTATTAACCAATGAGACTGGTTTCTAGGTGTTTACCTAGAAATTATTTTCTGATATAAAAAAAAAATATTTTCCTGTAACAGCGAGGATAAAAAAAATACTGGAAAAAGCATAAAGGCAGTTCTAAAGATTCCCATTTATAGTTAGTCATATTAGTATCACACTTCTAGAAGTCAGTCAAAGGGTCTTTAGAAAATGGGATTTGACTGTTAAACACACATTCTGGTAAAGATTTCAAGCTGAGATTACTGACCAAAGTGTGAAAAAACAGTAAAACATGGAAGAAGACAATCAGTGCTTTGTGTGTTACAACTTTGCTACCTTTCAAAGATATAAATCACAAAAATTACAAACCTGAACATAACTAATGCATTTTGTGAAGAAATGTGATGCAAGTGGTGTCAAAACTCAAGTCTGGGCCTTATGGCTCTGGATCAAAATCAAAACCTGAAAGACACGTCTAACACGCCTGATGAATGACTGACAAGAGATACGGCTCTGTAGGTAATTTCTTTGAAAAAGATGTAAGAAGACATAAAATGGGCTATAATAGCCAGAACTGAACACATGGGAGAAAGAAAGAGAGACAGATTCTACCAAGAGAAAAGTGCAAAAAGGTATTAGATAAACAGAAGATAGAAAATGAATGCATTTACTTTTAATCCCCATCAATCTTATATTTCTATGCAAAATTCATGGGACCAACTGGCTTCAGAAGTCCTGAAATTAATGGATCAACTGTGAAGTTCTGTGAAGGCCTCAGAGGTTTGTCAAAGAACTTTACTATCCATCCATCCATCCATCCATTTTCTGTTCACCTTTATCCCTTAATGGGGTCGGGAGGGGTGCTGGTGCCTATCTCCAGCTACGTTCCGGGTGAGAGGCGGGGTACACCCTGGACAGGTCACCAGTCTGTCGCAGGGCAAAGAACTTTACTAAACAGTACAATCCTTTTTTGATTTTTATGTAGATAAAAAAAAAAAAAAAAAACTGGGATTCCCTGCAAGGCACCATGAACCAAACAATGTTCAGGTAATACCTGACAACAAATTTTTTGTAAATATTTGACATATTTCCTCCTAAGCTAGAGGGTGCAACAATATTTAGCTGATTGTAGCAGGAAATGGAAAGAGAACGGAATAAGAATTAGCACACCCGACGTGCCTACAAAGTTAGTCAACCTTTTCTTTTGTCCAGGGAAAACAAAACACACATTCAGATAATTTCAACACAGACAATCCCAAAATAGAGACAAAGAATGCTACAACATTTTCATGCGCAACACTGGACACCACTGGCATCTTCTTTTCCTCGTCCCACACAGGAGTTGGAACAAGACGGGTTTGTTTGAGAAGTCAAACCAACCGGAAAATCCTGCGTCACATCTGTAAGGTAAATGGTGACCATCAGCCAAATCATCTGTGACAAAATACACACCTGAGTTGATTGTGTAACTTCCACAATGGGATATTGTTTTCTCCTTCTACAGGAGTCAAGCTATTTGTAAATTAATCTAACCCCATAAAATACAACCAGAGTCAAAATGTGTGTGACCATATTTATTTAGAAAAATTGAATCGACATTTCAAAGAATGACTCGTTTTTTTAAAAGGCCTATCATGCCAAAGCACCAGATGTCATGTATCACATTGATCATTGCTTTCCTTTCAGTTTTTGAAACAATTGATGAACTGGGAGACGTGGAGAATATGGAGTTTTGTAATGCATGCAAATAGTAAAAGAAGAATAAATGTGAAAACAGCTTTTTTTTTTTTTTCCTGAATCATATTTAATGACTCAGGAGATACAAGATTCAGGAAGAGTTAATTTCATTTAAGCCAGCTGCTAAAGCTTTCATGTTAATGTGCCTTAACATTTTCATTCATCCATTGTTCATGTTATTCATTTGGTCACAAATATATTTAAAAAGGTGGGAATTAGGACAAGAGTACAAGTGAAACGTTTTTGGAAGGTATACAAATTTAACCAAAACCTAAACTCCACCCTATTCTTGATTTTTTCTCTTCCTTTTCTTCTTCTTGGATTTTTTAGTAACCAGTTCCTCCTCACACTCCTTTACTCCAATGTGGTCCTCCTCACCCTCATGAACATTTAAAAGCTGCTTCTCTATGCATTTAGGTTTTTTCTTCTTGGAGAGACTTGGTTTGTCACAGTTCATCTCCAGAACACTGGCAGAGCTAGAGTTTTCATTTTCATCAATGATTTCTGCAGTTTTCCTCTTCTTTTTCTTTCTTGAACATGCTTTCTCCTTGTTTTCTTTTTCTTCTAGTACGATGGGGGAACTGCATTTCTCTTCTACATCCACTAGCTCCTCTTCTAGTTTTTTGTTCTTCTTTTTCTTGGGCTCTTCAGCATCATTGTTGCTGCTATGGACTGGACTGAGCTCCTCAGCGGGGCTTGATGTTTCGGTAGTCTCCGCTGTGACAGAAGATGCTGAACCTTCAGAGCCACGAGCCTTCTTCAGCTGTGCCATGCGCTGCGCAAAATACTCCTGCATGCTCAGAGAACTTGTCACAGTCTTGGTTATTGACTCAGTATCAAGTTCAGAAGGAGCCTTAGTCCCACTTTCCTCTGATTCAACTGGAGACTCGCTCCTGCTCCTCCCCTACACCACAAAGACACAAATAAAAAGAGAGTTATTTAGAGAATCTGCACATCCAGACCTCTTACACCATTTTTGAACAAAGGAGCTTAAGTGATTGTCAATCATACTAAGATTACTCCATAGATATAAAGTGAGTGACAAACCCAAAGAAGGATCTTGAAGCAACAATAGGTGTTAGAACCTTAAAATAAGCACAGTAAACAAAAGAGTCACTTTTCTTTTTTTTAATTGTTCCTGACATACGGCTGGGTTTGTTCGCAGTCAGCTCCAAGCTGTCGTCCCTCTGTAACAGCTCCATATTTAGTGGTGAGGAGCTGTGATAGCGATACAAGTTGTAGCTGAACTGTGACTGTCAAATCCAAATGAAACCAGATCTGCTGTTTGTGTTGGCTTACCACCAGAGCAAGAAAAGAGAAGAAAACCAGGGCTGGCAATCAACCTAATCTAACACATGAACTTTCTTAGGAAAGTCATCTCTCATTCCACAGAAATGTTTCAGAATTTTAAATTCGACTTAATTCTCCTAAGAAGAGGGCACGTGCATCAAAAGAGAAGTTACTTAGTTAACTTAACAAAATAATATAATTATAAAAGTGTGGTTTCTCTGAATAAAGTTGCAAAATGCTTTTACAACCTAGACTGGGAAAACCAGTACCTTGCTCTATGCTTTGTTTCTTACAAAAGGTCTAGACTCTTAATCAGAAAGGATTGCTTAATGGAGGCAGGGACTCTGTTGAAGTTTTAAATGATTGGATCTGATTTTATCCAATCACTAACGTTCGGCTGTGTTTGTAATGTGCCAGCTCGATGTTGCTTACCGGAAATTGTGTCTGCTGTAAACAATCCCACAGCATCTTTGCCATCAATAAAATGTCTTGTAAATTAATTCTATTCAAACTTTAATTGTTTGATATTTAGAATTGTGACCAACACAGACTGAATACCTCTGTTCCCTTCGTCCGCTGCCATTGCCAGACTACAACTTTATAGGCTGCCTACAATTCTAAAAGAGGACAGGAAAAACTGGAGAAATTGAGGTCATTGGGAGAAATTCTAGAAGGAGCACTGAGGGGCTATAAGAATCAAGTAGTATTTCATAGGAAAATAATGGCCAGGCAATTTCCAACCTTTACTTTTCACAATCGCTTTGCGTTGACAAAGTAGAGAGACCTTTCTTAAGGTTATGTACTTTATGACCATAAACATCTGTGTTAAAGGGATCGACGATTATTGTATTTATTTCAGATATAAAAAGCAGCACAGCAAAAATTCTATAAGCCGTTTAGTTTTTGTGAATTTATACATACATAGCATGCAGTGATCTTCTGTTCTATATTTAGGAGAAAACTGAGTCTGATTATAAATCCTCGCTGCAGCCTTTAGGTTCGGCATTAAACGGGGCCTATTTTAAAACCGTTAGGCACAACGTGGTCCAGATTTTACCTCCACAGCATGTACAATTTGTCAACTCGCCCCTATGACCCATTTGTCTTCATTTTCCTAATGGTCTACTCAATGCATAATGATTTGTCGTGAAGAATACAGAAGCTCCTCTGGAGAGTCGCACTAAACAATGCAGCCGCTGCTAAGATGGTGAAGTGGATGGCATTTTTCACACCACACAGATTAACTGAAAACACTGAGATGTATGCTAACATATCATTGTTTGGCCTTAAAGCTTTTATGTTCAATTACAGTTTGAGATAGAGAGGATGGCTAAAGTTATGCAAATCTACATTCAAATGCAGAGCCAAGTTGAGAGATGTATATGAAGATTTCTTAAGTGCCTTCATCAAAAATTCTAATGTAATGAAGATAAAAATACTGATCTGTTTGGCCAGAATGATTCTCAAATAAATTCAAACATGACCAAGAAAGCTTATAATTATCATCAAGATTAATGGTTCCAATAACGTCTGTGAGAGTGCAGACCATAAAACAGAAAGAAGTGGTTTCCAATGTAGGTGAACCCAACATGAAAGCTAAAGAAAGTTTTCCACCGTCTAGGACCTTGTCCAGATATAATCACAACTTCTAACAAGGGGAATATAAAGCCCTTCAGGTGAGGTGCCATTAAACAAAACTTTCCAGCTTCCCACTAAAAATCTATACTCCCAGTTACTGCACAATGGCGTCCTCTCTGCTTGGGAGAGTGAAGATGAGGCTTAGAGCTGACAGCGCCAAACAGCATGTAACTGGGATTTGGGAAGATGGCTGGGGGCCACTTTAGAGCTGCCTGTGAAATTACTCTCAGGAGAGGGACAGGCTGAATGAGCAAAGGAAGAAAGAGGGGAGAGTGACTGAGAGAAACATCATCATCAGGGAAAGGTGGCTTGAGCTTGGTGCGTGGTTCTTCCTTCACTGCCTGGGGATTCCATTAGACTCTGATACGACAGCAGGTAGAAGTGCTGTGCACAGGCTGGACAAACACACACAGAGTGGATGTAAACATACTGATCCAGTCAGCATTACTGGCAGCCCTGGAGATTTTTTTAGAATGAACTATTGGGGGTGACAGGCTAATAGGAAAGTACCTGCCTGTAACGTTAGAGGGGTTTCTTCATTTTCAGTTGCGTCTTTCACTCAAACTTGTTAGTCATATAATTCTTTGCAATGTCATAGTCTTGTATCCAACAGACAGCAAGCATTACCACTCATTTGTGTTTCAAGTTTGTATTTTTAAAACAAAAGTATCAGAAAGAGTACGGAAATTGGTGTTTGATGCACTTCTGCTATGTAGTAACAATGCTTCTTGCCAACAGATCTTATACTGCTGGAAAGTAAAAATATTTCCCATTTCTCAAAATTTTTATTTGTGGTTTAAGCAGCAATAGTGAGTATGTGGGTTGTCCTCATTAAAAACTTTTCTGCCAATGTCTTATTTAGGTATCGACTCCCGTTTAGTGCTGTTGAATGGATTGCATAATTGAGGTTTGAAGAATTAAAAAGAAATTTAACAACTTATTCATTTATTCATTGCATCTATGATGCACGGAAAAATCATACTCCGCCAGAACTGCCTGGCAGCTCTTCTTCATCCTCACACATTGGTTTGGGATTGCATGCCATTCTTCAACCAGAATTTACTACAAGTCCACTGATGTGGTTGTGCTGGTCACTTTGGCATGAACAACATATCAAGGCTGATCCCAGAAATGAGTCTTGGGTCAGAACTGCAAGCAGATCACTCCATCCTCTCAATTGCCAAATTGTGGAGGTAGTCTCTGATAAACCCCTTCCTGTGGGGAGCAAGTGTTGACATCTTGAAAGGCCAGCGTTCTGCCCAAAGACATAGGATTCCCACTGGCTGCAGAATCCCATAATATCTCTACATTAAAATTGCCTCCAGTGATGACAAGTAGAATTTTTCATCACCAAAATTTTTTTGGTATTGGCAGAAATTATTTAGCAAGGTCTTTAGAGGCGCAATGCAACCAATATACTCAACTCAATGCACAATGTATTGTCCTAACAACTGTGGCACCATTTAAAGGGAATTAAACAGAGATGTCACACACATACACATACTATATATGTATTTTTCCCACGTATATGACTCACTACTTATTACTAACCCAAGTACTGACTTTAGTAGACAAAACAAATTTGGACAGTTCTACTGATCTATGCACATCCTTTCAAAGTTGCAGTTACATTAACAGATGTGGAAAAAAGCAGCATATTAATTTGAAATCAGATGAACAATGGAGAAGAAATGCACAAATTCTTAAATGAAAAAACTGCATAAAAGCATTTGAATAAAATGTTGTCATGCTTTATGTGAAATATGTTAATACTTAATGTCATGCATAAATAAATTATGCATATTTGACTGCATATTCTCCAGCTGGAGCAGAACATTCGGGGTGACAGAAAACATGACATAAGAGAGTAAAAATGCATATCATCATGGCTAAAGGTAGGAATCGAAAAGAAAGTTCATACATCCAGAGTAAATGTATTCAAGATGTCAACACTATTCATACCTACAACCAAAAGACTGGGTTTTGAACCTATGGACATAAACTCAATGAAATGAATGGCAAGCTGCACATATTTTAATTCAACTGAATATGTAAGTCGAAAAATAATATGAAAACCTGATAACTTCATCAATTCCTAGAGGGTTAACCTAGTAGATAAAAAATAATGAAAAAATGTTGATCTTTTAAAAAATATTAAAACATTTATACCCTTAAAAGAAAAAAAAAAATCACAGCAATGGGTACTGTCTAGTCATTTCAAGCAATAAATGGAGAGAAATTATCCTTGGGTTGCTGTGAATTGGTATTTTGATGAAGATTCTATCTTCATCTAAGGTAAAAAAAAAAAAAAAAAAAGTTGAAATTGACAACTTTAAACATACAAGCTAATTTGACTAAGCTATTGCAGAAAAAAAGCACTTGTGAATGCATTATGAGAATAGATGTTTTCTTCATGTTCTGTGCTGTTTTGTGAAAATACACAATTTTAAATGTCTTATATTTTATTAAAATCTGTCCAGCTTCTTGCTAAATTTAGGAAGAATGGCAAAAATGGCAGAGTTGAGTAGCAGAGGGTTGGAGAACACACCTCTTATCAAGCCGTGTGCACTTCTCCTCCCACATCATCTACTTCTCTCCACCCAGACGCAGAACCCCAGGAAAAGGATGCGCTCAATGCACTGTGTGCAGCTCTGAGATAAGGCTCCTTCAGCAGAGGAGCGGTCTGGCTGGCTATCGGGCCCTTCCTGATGCACTCACTCCCCTGGCGGGGGATAGGGTTGGGCAGGGAACACAGGGAGGGGTCCACAGAGGGTCCCGAAGAAAAGGAGAGGTTGGGAAGACATTCAACAGGACGCCTCCTTCAAGACACTCCAGTTCAATCTCTTGCCTGCTAATGTAACCATTGGAAAGCCAATGGCAAAACATGTGCCAAGGTGCCAAAATAGCACGGCCAATATATTCAGAGGGGAAGTCAATCAAGCCAGGAAAAATGAAGAAAAAGGTTCACTTCAATGCATGAGAAACTTTTCTTTCCAGTGAGTACTAGAATTAAAAAAAGTCCCAGAATAATATTACATTTATTTGTAATAATCTGGGCTTTTTTTTTCTTTTGCAGAGGAAGCAATCCTACTTTACGCTGATTGTGATCTAAAGAGAGTGCAAAAATCTAAGCCAGCATTTTTTTGTACAATACTGGATCGGTTACCTTGTATGCCATTGATCTAAATATTATCACAGCAAAAAGAGTGCAACATAACCAAGTAAATATTACCTCACATATTTAAAATACAAAGCTCGACACGAATGCTTTGAAATGAAGACGGGTATTAAAATTTTAAAGTATTTTACACTAAATACAGTTTTTACCAAAAGAGCTTAATTGGCACCAAAATAGATATTGTTCCTACAATACAAAAATAAATTAAATATTTGTGGGTAACCTTCTATTGCTTTTACACTGAGGCTCTTCAGTGGTTTTACTAAATTCAGACTGTTTTACATTGCCAGTTTCACACAAGTTCTAAAAGGTAGAAATAGGGCTTTGAAAAAAGTCTTTTTGAAGCCTCTAATAAAGAATAGGACTGATTTTGAACAATATATAACAAAATTAACGTGTGCTATGTTCATATCACAACACAGTGATATGACTAATTTATTTCAAGTGTCATGAACCTGCTTTTTTTGAGCCAATGTAATTTTTAGTCAGCTGGACAGTCTCACAGTGATGCTGTCCAAAATGCTGAAGATCACAGAGTGATGGAAAGACAGGAGAAAGAATAACAGGCATATGTGGCAACTGATTGTCATAAGATTTTCTATGGTGCGGCCCTAACAATAACTTCCAAATACAAACAAAAACCATATTTGTGACATTCAGAAAAAAAAAAAAAAAAAGGTCAGATCAGTGGCGATTAATTGTCAACAAGATGGAAACAGTGCAGCATAACTTATACTCATATTCAAGTCATCTGTCAAAGATTCCTGTATATCACAGGGTTAGGAAAAATTGCAACGTCAATTTTTAGCAATATGTCTATGCCTTAAATCAAAAAGACATATTTCGTACCTTTCTAAGAAATTACTATCTATGTTTACTTTTCACATGGGAAAAACATTTTCCAGTTCAAAAGGCTGAACATTTAAGGAAAAAAGGCAAATAAGCATATTTTTGATAAGATGTCACAAAAAATAATAAATCAAAGGCAACACACACATCAGCAGCTTACAAGGAGGGACAAAAACTCTGTCCCAAACAACCCAGCTTTGCCTGATTGGTGGCTATAATGTAAGATGTAGGTGGTGCCTGCCAATACTTTCAAGCTTATTCTATGCAGGCAAGGAAAGTTATTTGTACAGTACATTTCAGCAACAAGGCAATTTAAGTTCTTTACACATAAAGAAGCATCAACGCATTTAATAAAAACTAAGGCTAAGGTCTGTAGTGTCTTGATCTACATCAAAAACATACATCCAATGAAAGAAACCAAATGAAATGTAACTTACAGGATGCAAACTTTTTGCATTCATTAGTTCTCATCTCGATTCTTTCCATTTGTTCAAGTCTAACTAAATACTTTTAGGAGGCTAAAACGCTGAATTAATGTCTGCAAACAAATTCAACAATAGAATGAGATGTAAGGCAGAATAGTTAGCTCCAGTCTAATTCAACAGCAAGTCAAATATGAAACATGTAGACGGAAAGATTAAAAGGCAACCCCCTAAAAAGTAGCAGCTTGCATTTACTTGTGTTATTTTGTACTATAACACAAGATTCGAGAGCAAGTTTATTTGCATTAAAGTTCCTTCAATCTGAAACATGAATTTAACCAAAATCCATTTCAACAACTCACCTTTTTAATCTTCTTAATTAGACTTTGATTGTGCAGCACATGGCCTTTTATCTCCAGAAAAACTGCCTCTTTGCATTGCTTGCTATTTTTTCTTTTTCAATAATTTCTCACCGATATTGGCTGGGTGGGTAATTGCATGAGAGTTGCCCTCATTGTCCTGCCACAATAATAAATTTGGTGATACTCGAGGTCTATGGATCAGGGCCTGATTAGCCAGCTGTCTCTCCCTGATGAGCGCACAAGTCCGGCAGCCCATCGTTCATCGGCTTGACGTGGGTGGACAGAAAAACAAGTGGAAGCCTTAATCCAAATAAGTGAATGCCTCAGTTCAACACGCAAGTCTACACCTTTAAACTAATTCAAATCTTTTTTCTCCTTTCTTTGTAAATTAGGTTTACCAATCGCAAATTTAATGGAAACAAATGAAGCATATAAGCCCATCATATATCGCACACCATAAACTTTGCTAAAAGCAGACACTGTGTGGAGTTTAAACTTAAATATGCGTTGAAAAATTGCATTTTGCTCCCACTGAAAGAACGTTAATCATAAATAACAAATGAAGACAACATTATGCATGCAGCTTGTTCAACACTGCAAACACTCGGCGACAATAGGCCTTCATGATCACCGGGGTTCCTCACTCCGGCCCCAGGGAGGGAAGAGGCTGTGATTATTTCTCTCAGCTGTGATTCATTAGATTTAGGAGTCAGTGATTAAATGGTGGTCTGACTGTAAACAGCCGACAGGGTCTGAAATGTCTGGGCGGTTAACTTCACTAGGAGGTAATTATCCAGTTGTATTGTAGCATAGGCTTGTATGAGAGACACCTCGTTTTTTTTTTGTTTTTTTTGTTTCAGTCCAGCACTGATCTCTAAGTTTTCAGCGAGCTGGCACTGCCAGCAGGGAGCAGTCCACAAAACTGCCACAGAAGTAAATGGCAACTGTGTGCTGCGCTTATTTTACAGGAGGAGGGGTTGTTCTTGGCGGACCTTGGCATTTTCAGCGGTAAAAGTAAAAGGGTCTGTCAACAAACATGATCAAGACTGGGATCGCTTTTGGTCGCGGCAATTAGATGCTATCTGTGAACAAACGGCCCGCAATAAGTGCAGCTGCCTGTATGAGCGCATTCAAATAGCAGCCACCTCGCTGCAGCGACGCACGTTTACACTTTCATCAGATCAGCATTGTTGTCTAAAGGGATAAAATTAGCCTTTCTTCCTTCTTCATATCTAGAAATATTTTCTTAATGGAATGAACAAAGTAGTGTAATTTAAGAAAAAAAAAAAAGTCTCACATTTTTGCCTCCTTACAAAAAAGACAAGAAATGTTAGGATCTATTGTTTTCCATTATCCAAGTCTGGAAAATGGTTTATTTTCATCAAAAAGAATAAGACATGGGTCATTTTTCTTACCAAAAAATAATAAATATATACATCCGGGTGGCCTTTTTAGGGGGATGTTGAGTTGACATAAATTTTAATTAAATTAGAATGCTTATTTAAATATTAATACTTTGTGTTTAGACTATCAGCAAAAACATCAGACTTTGCACCTTTGCTGAATTTTGGTAGGGAACAAACTTATTATGGGGCTCATCACTCATGATGAGTGCCACACACATTGGATAAGTGTGGCACAGATTGGATAACACCAGTTTAGATTGTGACATTATTTTTCAAAAGGCCTAATTCTGAATATTTCCCTTTTACTATAATATATACAGATGACTTGGAGAAGATGTTATAAACTTGACAATTAGACACAAATTTCTTAGACTGATCTTAAAACTAAATGGCACTTTCATGACATTCTGACATTTATAATTATCAAAAACATTTCGCATGCCTCAATTGCCACCTTTGTCACCTGTGGTATGGTTGGAGACAATTTATGTAGCAAAAATGAGATTTTGCTTCTGCACTGTCAGCAAACTTCCACAGCTTTACTCCGCCCATCGGCTCCCTGGCGCCTTCTGTGACGCGTCTGCCAAATGCTCAACCCGTGTCGCCCCGCTCCATATTCCTTAACACGGCGGTATCGGGGGAGCCCATGCCGACGGGCTATCCTTCATGTGGACGACGCGTGGGCAGCCAATGCTTGCAACAGGTGCCACCCGATGAGGCCTGATCCCCCCGTTCTTTGTGCCTGAGCAAGAGTGGGAGTGGGAGAGGCCGCAGGGGTCACGCTGACCCGAGAGCAGGGTGCAGCATACCCACCGTCTGACTGGAGGTTCAAACGTCAAAACAAGGCTGGTACCAATTTAAGCTGAACCATTTTTCTTTTCTGACACCAAGGGAGTAGAGAAATAATAAATGGGTGAATGTTGGAGCACCTCTTACGTTTTGCTGAAGACAAACAGAATAAGCAACCAACATAAGACTAAAACTGTGGATGTGCCCTTACTGAAATCAAATTAAAATAAAAATGAGTGATGGTTAATTAAAACTAATGCATAATTGGAGTTTTTTGAAATGTGGAAAATAAAGATTTTCTTCATTTTCTTTTAAATATTAAATTAAAATCACAATTACAAAAGCAGGTCATTTGAATGAAAAGCCTAAAAGCTTTTATTTTTTGACTCCTCCTTGCAAAAAAACAAAAAGAATAATGAAATGTAGGTGAAAAAAATAAAACTCTAGCTTGTTTCCACCTTTCAACTGAGCTGGCGCCTATAAAAAATGACTAACTTTTGTTGATGTATGAATCGGCGGGGAGTCTATTTATCAGCGGGCCCTCTGCGGTCGCCCGCTTGGGTCCCTCAAGCCACAAGCCGCGTCGCTCCCCTTTGACTGATTAATTAGCCAATCAGAGGACATTTTTCACTGGGCGGCAGAATGGTTTATTTCAGCTAATGCTGGGCTTTCGAGCCGAGGCCCGTTGGAGCCTCGTCGGCTCTTTCGGACTGCCTGAGTGGCTGGGCAGAGGGGCGAGGGAGATAAATCAAGCTGGGCTGGCCCTCCATGTGGCTCCCCTAACTAAACCCCCTGAGGAGGGCACGAAGAGCAGGGTTGGTGGAGAAAGGGGGAAGGAGGAGAGCAGGACAGCCAGGGGCACTGCTCGCCCGCCGATAAGCGCGGGGAGCACGGGGGTGCCAATGTCCCTGCATTTAAAAATGGCCGGGGCTTTTTGATATCTCGGCAGTGAGAGCCTGTCATTTGTCATGTGGTGAGTAATTGTGTTGAGGAGCTCAAGAGGAGGCAGGAGACGGAAGAGGTTCGTGTGTATAGGATAGATGATGGATAACAGAGAGCCAAGTAGATGGACAGGTGCTATACCCCAACACACATTGTAAATAATGGCTGCAACCTTACATTTTCAGGTGGCTAGACAATAAAAAGAGAAGCTCTGGGTGAAGCGGTGGCCTGCAATTTATCTTGCTAAGTTAGTCACTTGTATATGGCAAATAGCTTTCCCCCAGTAAAACAAAGCTGAATGTCTACAATAAGTATGATAAACATACTTAAAATCAAATTTGTTTGGGAAAGTAACTCTTCCATTTAGCAGTGCAATGCAAAAATATTCACACGCCCCTTTTTTATTTTACATTTCGTTTACACTAGATTATAACCACAAATTCCAATGTATAGCATTGGATTTTTATGTGATCAGCCTAATTGATGTAGTATTCTGAAGTTAAAGGAAGACGATAAATGACATATTTTTTTAAATAATAAAAAACACCTTTTGGTCTTTTGGATTATGTCTCCACCAGCTTTGTAAGCTACAGACTTATATTTCAAACTCACGGAGATTGTATGAAAATATATTTTTAGCTCTTCTTTGAAATCTTGAGCGAAATTCAAGCAGACATGCTTGAATCTAAAACATTAAATTGCACCTCTACCAGTACATTTGGCATAGTCTCATTTGACCAGAATAGGGCTGAAACAATTAATCAGATTAATAATTATTGAAATAATTGTCAACTAATTTTGTAAACAAATAATTGTTAACTGGAGTATATGCTCTAAAAACATGTTTTCTTTCTTTCACTCTATCGCTGTCCTCTGAAAAGATTTGCAGATCTTCTAGAGTTATCATGGCTTCCCTGAGTAGTGTCTGTTTAGGATTCTTGGTAGGTTAGCGGTTGTGCCACTCTATTTTTGAATGACTGTTTGGACTGTGTTCCAAAAGGATGTTCAAAGTTTGAGACATAGCTCCACAACTTTACCCCTCACATGTTTAGTGTCAGACATCAATCAGTCAGAGTGTATTTAATTGAATGGCTCAAAGGTTAATTATTAATTTCAGATAGTAATTCACTTGTGGTGTAATGCCATACTTGTTAAGCAACAGCAACTACGTGTTAAAAACAAATAAAAATGTTTGCATGCTCTCATATCCAGTGTTCTCTTTGACGAACAGAAACCTGTGTGCTGAGTGTGTGCGTGCACTTGTCTGATTCATGGAGCGTTGCGCACCGCGATAAGGGACGAGCAGGAAACATCACTGTGGAGGAAGGAAAACACCCGCTGTGGGGGGACTGGTGGAAGGGATGCTGGAGAGACAGCCGTGGGTGGTGGTTGAAGAGCTGGAAGATTCATGAGGGGGAAAAAGGGCAAGCCTGGAGAAGTCCATGAAGCTTCAGGCGAGCTTCATCAAGATGGACATTTATGTAATACCGTAATCAAACACACCAAAACTCCCCATATCTGTATCGATATAAAGTTTTAGAGCAGTGAAATTATTCAATATAGACACTGTGTAACATGTCAAATGACTGACGTGAGATGAGTGTGAGACAAAGGTTCATTCCAGTGTCACAGACAGATTCATAGGATATCAGGCAAAACGCCTAGATCCTGATTGGTCAATCACAGTTCTTATTTATTCCCTGCAACCTCAGATGTTGCTGGGCTTTAACACAGGGCTCGTGGGAAACCATTGTAATTGTTGCTGGTGCTTTCAATGTAGTCAATGGTGTCCCACCTGGCTGAAAAATAAGAACCCGTAACTAAACGATTAGGGAGAAAATGATTGTGTGTATTGCTTGCATTTCCAATGTTAATCAGCCAGGGAGCATCTCCTATTGTCATGTTATGGCAGAGCACCTGCAGGGGAATAGAGGAAGGGTTTTTGTGTACAATTTATGGATTTTCAAGATGCCAATTTCTTCAAGCTCAGTGCTTGAAATAAACAAAGGAATCCAGCAAAAGGCTTTTTTGTGTATTGCTGTCCAAAAGGTAGATATTTCACAATCTGACTGGCTTTCCATACTGGGTCGATTAAACTTGGGGAAGCAAAACTGGTTTGCGACATGAAAATATATTAATTCATTACAACACAATGGATGAAAATGTTTATTTCACCATAAAATACAAATGTAAAAGTGGTGCAATAATTGTAAGTTTTAATTCCTCTGGCTGCGAAGTAAAGTTTTATCTTGTGTGCGTTCTCATTATAAAGCTACATGTTTAAAACTATTTCATCCAAAGAGACAGATATTGGTAATTTCCTGGCATAAAGATACATGAACATGTTAAAGTTATGATTCCAAATTTCTGTTTTAAGGTTTAAAATTAATTTTATGAGAGCCTAAGGAAAGTAACAAAGTTATTCAAGTTTCATCTGGCTGTATAGAGCAGGGGTCTCCAACTTGGGGCTCTGGAGCCGCAAATGGCTTTTTGACCTTCCACACTAGCTCTTAGTAACATCCATCCATCCATCCATTTTCTGTTCACCCTTCGTCCCTTAATGGGGTCGGGAGGGGTGCTGGTGCCTATCTCCAGCTACGTTCCGGGTGAGAGGCGGGGTACACCCTGGACAGGTCACCAGTCTGTCACAGGGCAACACAGAGACTCACACCTAGGGACAATTTGGAGAGGCCAATCAACCTGACAGTCATGTTTTTGGACTGTGGGAGGAAGCCGGAGAACCCAGAGAGAGCCCACGCATGCACAGGGAGAACATGCAAACTCCGTGCAGAAAGACCGGGGCCGGGAATCGAACCCAGAACCTTCTTGCTGCA